>PYXC01001359.1:15000-42500 GCA_015244755.2 Tenualosa ilisha
ATACATAGCCACTGTACACAATTAAAATACTTCAAATCATATTCCCATCAGCATAAGCCAGAACAATGGCTGCATAGACGTCATATTAGTGAGGGGTTGTTTATCCCGCAAGCTAAGATGAGCTTGGACATGAAGAGGTTGTGACATTTCAGTGTGTGTTATTTTACCTTTGGGTCTCAGTTTTTAAGAGGCAGGAATACATAGCAAGAATACCATTCACACACAAAGTAATGCCATACACACACACACACACACACATAATTCCCTTCAGAGTGATTCAAGCCTTCCGTAGGCGTCAGGCTCCCATCACTATGTCGGGAGTTACTCCACAATAATGACCACCTCACAGAATGTCGGGAGTTACTCCACAATAATGACCACCTCACAGAATGTCGGGAGTTACTCCACAATAATGACCACCTCACAGAATGTTGGGAGTTACTCCACAATAATGACCACCTCACAGAATGGCGGGAGTTACTCCACAATAATGACCACCTCACAGAATGTCGGGAGTTACTCCACAATAATGACCACCTCACAGAATGGCATCCCTTACATGACCTACTGGATTACAGTAAGCTGACAGACAGATGCACTTTCATTACATCTTACACCAATTATTGTGGTGTATGCTACAATAAACATCTTTGAATCCTTGAAATCCATGAATACATACCAAAATACACTCAAAAACACATAAAATAAACTTCAAAAGAGAAAATAAGACATCTCTCCCTCGCCCTGCTCCCCCTCTCTCTCTCTCTCGTGCTGTCTTTTTCACACACCTACAAGCATGAAAACACACACACATCTCAGTGGTGTATTGTCTTCCTCCATCTGTTTGTGTTTTGTCGAGTTTGTGTGCCTGTTTTGGATAACAAGCACTTGCACAAATTGACTCCAATTCCCTAATTTGTCAGCCGTTCCAGACAAGATCTGCTGGAGTTTTGATGATCAAAAAGAGAGAGAGACGAAAACATCACTCTCTTTGCAGTGATCCTACTTGATGCAAAAATCAATTCACATCACTTGAGAGCACAGCACACACACACACACACACACACACACACCACACACACACACACACACACACACATCTATTAGCCTTAAGAGTGGAGGTGATACAAGGTGGTGTGTGCATGTATGTGTGTGTTTGTCTGTGTGTGTCTATAGGTGTCTATTTTCATTCTCACTTCATTTGGGCAAAAGTGGCTCCACTGTCTCAGATGAGGAGTACACACACACACACACACACACACACACACACACTCACACACACACACAGGGCAGAAGTACTCTATTTTGAGATGAGGGAAATGATGATATTTAGGAGCGCAGCCTCATCTCCAAGCATGGCCTCATCCTCTCTGCAACATAACACAGTTTTCCATTAGTCTGTGTGTGTGTTTGTGTGTGTGGGTGTGCATTTGTGTATGTGTGTGAGGGGTTATGAGTTTGCGTTTGTGTGTGTGTGTGGGTGGGTGTGTGAGGGGCTATGAGGTTGCGTATGTGAGTCTGTGTGTGTGTGTCTGTGTGCATGCATTCGTGTGTTTGTGCTTGTGTGTTTGTGTGTGTGCGTATGTATTTGTGTGTGTGTGTGTGTGTGTGTGTGTGTTATGGCCAAAGTTTGTTTCACCTCCCAAAACACTGGCCCTGTGGACTTGAAAGAACAGTGTTAATGGCGTACGTTTTCAACACAGAGTGGAGTGAGTCCTTCTTTAGCACTGTGGTTGCTTTGACAACGAGTCCCCGACTTTCGGCAGATGTTCCTTGCCTCTGAGCTGGACGAAAAGAACTGTCGAGGTCAGCTAGACCCCGGAGCGCTAGCGTGTGAAAAAGTCATTTCACACTTCAGGCTCAGTTTGATCCTCCTGGGCCACTGTAGATGGTCCTTGAGAAGGCAGCACGCCGGGCGGGACCACTTGAGAGCTGGTGCCGCTTCATTGGCTGCTGGGGCGCCAGGACTTCCTGCCAAAGCAATCTCAGATAGCTGGGAAATGCCATTAGAGACACTTCACAGGGTCCCGACCTGGCGACTAATGGGATCGATTGATTCTAAGTGTGTCTGTGTGTGTTTGTGTGTGTGTGTGTGTGTGTGTGTGTGTGTGTGTGTGTGTGTGCTGTGTATGTGAGTGTGCGAGAGAGAGAAGGAGAGAAAGAGGAAGTGTGTGTGTTTCTGTGTATGTGTGTTTCTTCTCTTGCTGATAATTGCTCTTCATGACCAACAAGATGGTTTCTCAAGATTCTCTCTTACTACAACTGGCTTGATGTGTGAGGTGTGTGTGTGTGTATGTGTGTGTGTGTGTGTGTGTGTGTGTGTGTGTGTGTGTATGCATGGTGAAAGCATGCATCATGTGTCTGTGTGCATGTGCAAACATTTGTGCAAGCAAATATGTGTTTGTGTCTGTAGTCTCTCTCTCTCTCTCTCTCTCTTTCTCTCTCTCTCTTAGTGTTAATTCAGGTGAGCAGCAGTGAGCAGCGGAGCCAGATGCCCTGAGCGGCAGGTTAAGTGTCGAGCCAAGTGAACCTGATGCTCTAATTGGCCTGAATGATGGAGGCTCTTTAATGTTTCTAAACCGCTGGTTCCACACAAGGGAAAAACTATCAATCCAGCCAAACACCTCGAAATGCCAGTGATTCTAAATCAGCCTTAAATCCACCTCTCTCTTTTTCTCTTTCTCCCTCTCTCTCTTTTTCTCTTTCTCCCTCTCTCTCCTCTCTACCTTTTTTTGTTCACTCCTACTCTCATCTGTCATTCCCCTATTCTTTCAGTCTCTCTCTCTTCTGTTCACTCCCTCTCTTATCTGTCACTCCCCCATTCCTTCTCTCTCTTCCAATTTCCATTCTTCATCACTCTCTTCCTCCATTAAACTTCCCAGGTTCATTCTTTCATTCTTTCCTTCTTTTTTCTCTCTCTCCTCCCTTTCCATTCCTCCCCCCTTTTTAACTATTTCTCCCTCCGTCTCTGTCTCTTTTTTTTCCACAGGCTCATGGTCCAGAACTTGCCTGTAATTTCTTTGAATGGTTTGTTGAGGTCTGAAAGGCGTAGCAATTGGTTTAATAATGGAATGCTATGGAATGCTATGGAATGCTACATCTATCTCTTTCTCTTCATCTGTCTCTTCCTCTTACATTCTCTCTGCAACCCTCTCTTCCTCTACCTCTATCTCTTTTTTCATGCACTCATTATTTTCCTATTTCTATCTTCTATCAATCTTCCCATTTTTCCTTTTCTTCTCACACCATCTTCCTCTTTTGCTTTTTCCCTTCATCTCTCTTTCTCTCTTTCTTTTCTATTTTTCTCTGTCTTCTCTCTGTCTTTCTTGAGTGCTGTTGTGACATCATATTCACTTGCAAAACAACATTGAGATATTAAAATAACACCCACTTTCTCTCTTCCTCCACTTTCTCTCTTCCCTATCTCTTTCTTTTTCCCTCTCTCTCACACTACCCTGTCCCCCATTAGTAACTACACAGCCCTGATCGGTGTGTGGGTGTACGGCTTCTTTGTCATGGTGTTGTTGGCACTGGATTTCCTGTACTACTCTGCCATGAACTATGAGGTGTGCCGCGTCTACCTGGAGAAGTGGGGGCTCGGGGGCCGCTGGCTGAAGCAGGCCCGGAGCCAGTGGCACCGCCACGCCATGGAGACAACAGACGAGGGCCCCGGCATGGGCCCTGGAGCCAGCCTGGTCCTGGGACCCCAACATCATCACCCCCGACACAGCCTCCGAGGGGAACCACAGAGCCCAACCCTTATGACTTTCCAGACCTCGACCGCCTGGTGAGTGACTGTGTGTGAGAAAGGGAGAAAGATTTTAGAGAAATGTGGAAGTAGAAGGATGAAAATTAATGGAGTAAAAAAGAAATGATGATGGAGAGATGAGAGAATGAAAGAGAGGAATGAAAGAGAAGGATGAAAGGATGAAATAGTGATAGAGTTTAGGTGAAAGGGTTTAAGAGAAAAACAGATAGAGAAAATGACAAAAAAAATCTAAAGTAAAGGAGAGCCAACAGAAAAGATGTTAAGAGACCAAGAGGAAAAGAGAGATAATGAGAACAGTAGAGTATAAACAAGAAAGTAATTTTAATCTAATGCTTGACTAGATTCATATTTGTAAAATGAGACAGGAATATTAATGCTAAAGTTATTTTACACTTTTTGAATTATCTCTTCAAAAAAAAAGTGCTCATTTTCACAGCATGACAGCCAAATAGATTGCATCTAGTTTACGGATGGTCAACCCAAGAGAAAATTCTCTATGCTGAAAAATTGATTTAAAATCAGATCAAAACAACTTGTGTCATTTGGAAATGCCTTTCTCTTTCTCGAATGTATATGATTTATGTAATGGGGATATAGTGAAGTCATGTTCTGAATGAGAATATGAGTTGGATGTGTTAGATGTGTTGGATGTGTTATGTGTTGGATGAGTGGGATGTGTTAGATATCTTAAATGAGTTAGATGTGTTGGATATGTTAGATGTGTTAGATGTGCTGGATGTGTTAGATGAGTTTGATGTGTTAGATGTGTTAGATGTGTTGGATGTGTTAGATGTGCTGGATGTGTTAGATGTGCTGGATGTGTTAGATGAGTGGGATGTGTTAGATGTGTTGGATGTGTTAGATGAGTTGGATGTGTTAGATGTGCTGGATGTGTTAGATGAGTGGGATGTGTTAGATGAGTTGGATGTGTTATGTGTTGGATGTGTTAGATGTGCTGGATGAGTTGGATGTGTTAGATATTTTATGCTCTGTAGAGTGAGATTTGTGAACGCATTAATATAAGAACTTATGGCCTCATTAAGGTGTCTCATGCCTTAAGTAAAACTATACAGTATGCTGCACCTTAGTTTCAAAATAATTGTAAATATTGTAAATAAATAAATAAATAAATAAATACTAGTACTGCTACAACTACTACTACTAATAATAATAATAGAAAACAGAAAATAACAATAAAATGTGCATTTGAAAACATTTCAGTGGTAGATGTAATTAGGCCATGGCTCAACCAGCTGAGAAAGGTGTGTGTGTGTGTGTGTGTGCCTGTGTGCATGAGTGTGTGTATGTATACATATTACACAAACATAAACTGTGTTTCGCTATGTATACTATATTGACTTCCCTGAGCGAAGTCCGGCCCTCTACACTTCACCAATCCATGAATTAGTGATACACACACATTGCACACAGTGAGTGACACACACACCAACCTGCACCAGTTAGCACCTGTGAGCTACACTCCACTCTCTCAGCTACACTGGCATGGTCCATGAGTCAGGTGCCCCCCAGAACTGCAGTTTAGGACCACGCACTCAGATAGATGAGACGGGCAGGTGGGGAGATGGGCAGGCATGCAGGCAGGTGTGTGCCACATGGGCTAATCTGCTCCAGCAGGGTGTGATGGACTGGTACTGCCAGCCAGCCCCTCTGCCTGTTGGCACTTCTATGCTCCCATCCAAACAAGAGAGAGTATAGGAGACGGTTGCCAGATTGGGTGGGTTGAGGGGACCTGAGTTGAAAAAATCCCCTTTCTTTTCCCAGGGAAAGTTCCATTTTGTGAGTTACACACATGCATGCAGCACATGGCAACCTGGGGCTTTGGAACTCCAGACTGCTATGCTATCCTGGTGGCATCAATGTTGCACAACCTTTGTTGATGTTTTTCTTCTTCTGTCTTTGAGCTTAAAAACAGACCTGATGAACTGTTCCAGTAGTGGAATCTGTCTGAGGAAGAAAGTTCAGTGTGGAACCTTGCTTTCAGCACCTTTTTGAGCCCATGCGTGTAAAACTATTTTTGTACACGTATCCCTGAGCCGCCCCACTCCCTACACACACACAAACACACACAGACACACACACAGACACCACCCCTCCCTCTTCCTATCATTCTGTTTTATTCTGCACCTAAGCAAAAGGTTCTGGAACTCGGCATGGAATTCAGCGTGTAATGCTGGGACACTCCCTCAAAGCTGCAGTGCTTTTTGAAGAGGTGATGTGAGGGTATCCTCACCTCTCAGAGAGAAAGAGAGAGAAAGCAAGAGAGAGAGAGGGAGAGAGAGAGAGAGAGAGGGAGAGGGAGAGAGAGAGCAGGAGAGGGGAGGGCAAAGAAATCATGGGCTAACAGTGGACTTTGAGGACAGGCATTCCTTACTGTACTGTTCAAAAGCTGTAAGCCTATTTGCTTAAAATTTGAAATAACTTAAGCATCCTACCAATGAACTTACTGATTAACAACATACAGAGCACAGCAGGACAGAACTGTTTAAAAAAGAACATTTGAAAATCACTGAGATGACATTAGTTCATACATGGCTGTCTGTAGATGTGGATTCGTGATACATGAGCATCTTTATTGAATTCACTGATGTCTCCTCTTCGGTAGCGTAAAATGTTATTTATTTATAGATTCCACATATGTTTGGATACAGTTTATTAAAACCTATCAATGGCATTAATGGTTCTTTATGTTATCCACTAAACACCTCACCGGTTTAGTCAATGAAACACCATTTACTCAGAATGGGTCTGTTTATGGGAAACCATCGCTTTAACAGTGACTGAGAGTTCCTTGGTTCATATGACCGTCTGCAGAGAGATATTTGTGATACACAAGCATTTATGCCAGACTCTGGGGTGAAGATTGGAGTCTCCTTCTGTAGTGTTCCACACTGAAACCTGGTAGTCCTCCTCTGTAGCATTCAACACTGAAACCTGGTAGTTCTCCTCTGTAACATTCAACAATGAAACCTGGTAGACCTCCTCTATAGCATTCAACACTGAAACCTGGTAGTCTGGCGCTTTGGACAGAGGCCACCTGGGAAGCTTTGGAAAACGCAGGGCCATTACTTGTCTGAAACCAGATATTCCTGTGCTAAAGATCACATCATAAATTCTCCTGCGGAACAGCAAGAGAACCTCCCATCTGGACCTAATCACACATCATTTCTCTCCCAATTGGCTTTGATGAAAGAGGGTTACTTGGAGATATGCAAGATAGCGTGCAGCATTCACTGCTTCTATTTTTATGTGTTGTATTTCTCTCTCTCTCTCTCTGAAAAATAAGGAAATATGTGTTGGGGGAAGACATTTTTAGTGCGCACGGAATATAGCAACTTGATGGAAACTCCCCAAATAAATAAAGACTCGTCTCAGTATCAAAGCCAGGGCTCCACACATGCAAGGGCCAGACAGGCTTAGAGAGAGGTGAACTCTTGTAATGCTTTGCAAAAGCTGTGGTTCAGGGGTGCCTGAGTGCAGTAGTGCTGGAATGCCATTGTCACAGTGCAGGCAAACCAGGCAACTGCCGCAGGCCTCCAAGTTAGAGAGGGCTGCTAAGGACAGATGTCAGTAGGGCTCTAGTAGGGCTCTCTTAGTGGCCATATTGTTGTGACATACTGTAGCTGCTGTAGCTATACTTGCAGGCTCAATTTCAATTAAATTTTAGCTTTTGAATGAGCTCAGTACTGATCAATAACAAAACTTCTGCGGTAGCTGTCTAAATATGTATTATTTTCTTGTAGCAGCTGCCAATGATAAAGTAAGACTCCAAAAGCCAACCATTGGAGTCTTAGCTTGTTTTGGCTGGGTGGAGGTGAGCAGCACCCCCAGTCACTGTTCCTTAGGGCCCCCAGAGTCCCTTGGAACGGCCCTGGTGGCAGCATACCCCACACAGACTGTGCACCCAGAATCGAGTCCAGTCTGAGGTCATTCCCCAAACCACTCCTCAACTCTCTCTCCCACCTGCTGCGGTTACATACACTTTAATATTCTGGTTAAGACTGGGTTATTATTTATTTACTTATTCATTGTATGTGAACATAAACATTATATTCTGATTTTCCTTTTAAGCCCTTATGCCGGTTTTGAGAAGTTCAGTTACACTACCTGGAGTGCTCCAAAAGGAATCAGGACACTACAGCATAAACCATTTCAAGAGAGTTTGATAGTTGCTGTTCTAGTCATAATGGCTGGCTGTGATGTAAGCATAGCGGAAGTAGTTTGGGAACAAAACAGAATGTTCAGGCATGAGCTTTGCTTTTACAGCTGGATTTCTAATCGTCCTTGATGAAGATACTAGATGTAAACTAGATTGCCAATTAGATCCAAAGATACTAGAGCAACACACTCATATCTTGGCAAAGAATGGCACAATAGCATGCTAATATTGGAGGTTCACAAGGAAATGAATAGCCAGGTTTTTTATGTCTGTGTGAACTCCAGATCCTAAGTATGATCACAATAAGCCTCATAACTGGATTACAAAAGTGTATCTAAACACGTTTTTCAATCCACTCTTTACTCTATAGTATCAAATAACAGAGGCTTTCCCATTTCCTCTTTCTCCCAGCAAATGAAGGCTAGAAAATGTTGGTTACCGAGAAGTCATTATCTTTTGTAAACAAACAAGCCAATGGCTGAAGAGGAGACAGATGTGTGTCTTTACAAAAGAAGAGAATAAATGTTTTCTGTCAGCATTCTGTCTACTTTATTCTGGCTTAGCCCAAAGCTGGGAGTCCTGCTATTCTTTCTGTGATGAAAATGGCTTCCTTTCATTTTGCCAGACAAAAACACACTCCCAGTGGGGTTTCCGTCCCTCACCCCAGGGCTTGGTGTTCAAATGCACTCCACACTCCCTGGGGATCCCAATCCACTGCCATCCAGGCACTGCAGTCAAGCCATTTTCTCCTGGAAGTGAAATTCACAGGTTTTGCCCACCCCCATCTCTCTATCTTTAGACCTCCTCTTGTTGCCTCGGCCAAGGAGGTTGGATTTTCGCTGATGTTTGTCTGTCTGTGAGCAAGATAACGCGAAAAGTACTGCACGGATTTGGATGATATTTTCGGACAACGTAGGTATTAGGCCAAGGAACAGATGATTGAATTTGGGTGGTGATCCGGAACACTGTCTGGAATTTGTATTGGGCCAGTGACCCTATATTGTCTTGGCGTAGGTCTGCGCACTCCGAGTACTTTTCTAGTTGATCTCGCTCTCTCTCTCTCTCTCTCTCTCTCTGTATATATATATATATATATAGCTATCTATTCACCCCCCAACCACATAAGTACACACACACACCATCTCTCTCTCTCTCTCTGTCTCTCTCTCTCACACACACACACACACACACACACACACACACTTGTTCCCTTCCACCCCTCCCTAGGAGAATATTATTGGCCCAAAGCGTTTGGTCTCACACCTCTATGAATATCTCTGACTGCTTCTCTGTCAGGCTCTTCTCACGCCGGCGAGAGCCGTGAAATAATGTCCAAAGCTTTTCTTTTTAAAAGCCCCTTTGGTTCCTATTTGGACCGACTGAATCACTCAGCTCCACAGACGCCTGCCATTACAAAAGGCAAAAAAAACTCAGCTTGACTGCCCAGTTTGGGGTAAGATGGGGAAATTCAATTTTTTTTTTTTCCGGAATCGCTTAGACCAATTCAGACGGGGGCTCGCAGGAGACAGAAAAACAGTGAGCCGTCATTCTCAATTGGCCTTATACACCCTTTTCCCTTTTTTTTCCCTCTCAAAAATGTAAAGAAAGCGAATGAATATGTCTGTGTGACCTGCAGCATTTGTGTGAACTCTCCCTCCATCTTGGCTCAGCCAGTGTGCAGCCCTCAGTGGGGGTAAAAGAGTCATGCAGGGAAACTGGACGGCAGTCAGGAGACATCTGCTTCCTGGCTCACCCTCCATGTTGCTGTAACAGCCCTGTGGCTGCCCTTATGAATGATACACCCAGCCGAGCTGAACAGACAAACTCATTCTGTCTCTCTCTCTCATACACACACACACACACAGAGACACACACAGACACACACATTTCCTGTATCTCTCTCTCTCCGTCTTTTATTTTTTGCTCGTCTGGTCACTTGACTAAGTGCCACCCTCTATTCTGTGGCAAAATGGCTAATTTTATTTGTTTTATAACTCCCCTTTTTCTCTCTTTCTCTCTCTCTCTCTCACACACACACACGCACACACACACACTAACAGTGCACTCCGTGCACCAAGACCATTACCCTGGAGTAGCCGTCTGAAATTCCTTTTTTTTCCCGGCTGCCCACCGAGAGCTGCGGCTGGAGAACAGCTTGGTGAGGGACATTCATCATGGTTCCAAAACGGGAACATTTGCAGGTTTAATTAGATGTGCCGTTTGCCAATTACGTCGTCCATTTGGAGCAGGTGGGAAGGTTGCCAGGGTGAAATTGGGTTTTTCTTTTTGCGCTGAGCGGACTGGAGAGAAGGAGGAGGGCGGCTGTCTTCCCATGATTCTCGCAAAGCAGGTCTCTTGTTGCACAGTTTTGCTCAAGGTTGCCAGGTCTTCTGGACAAAGCCGGTTCAGCCATGAGGACAAATCAAGGTGAAATGTTTTGAGCTGAGAACCCAGCCATTAAGCTAAAATAACTTCTGCGTTAGAACTATGCAACCATCAAAGCAGCTGTCATTCACTGTTACATACACAGAGTCAATTAAGCACTGTCCTATAGGCTTATGATAGTCTGTGCTCACTGCTTTAACGACACCATACATCATTATAGGACTCATTTACACCAAAAACATGTTTGATGCTTTACAGATCAAATTCCATTGCAATCAGTGTTGGAAATTAAGCTGCGTTATCACCCCACAAAAAACTAATTACGCCTCCAAAATGCTAATTGACAAGATTGGAATAAAGAATTTCTTTTAGAATGACTCAAACAGATAATCAATAATCAATTATCAAAAGGCAATCAATCAATAGTTGCTGTAAGCTAACAGCTTGGCTATCTGACTGAATATTGTTGTTTATTAGCCATGGACTGACCTTTGTTCTTTTCTGTTCTGTTTTGTTTTGCCCAGAGACAAGGCCTTGCCCAGATGCTGCTGCTGCTGCTGTGTGTGTGTTTGTGTGGTGGGGACTAAACAGAGGATGCAGCTTGAGGAGGAACTGACTGAGGAAGAACTGGGAACTAGAAACTGAGGAGGAACAAGGTCTTCTCCTTCCTCTTCTGCCCTGGGTCATCATCCTTTGCTACACACACACACACAAGGACTCAACTCCTCACATGCAAAACAGTCAGGCGCTCCTTTGCGGTCCGAGTTTTGGGGGTGGGGGGGTCTGCATTTTTAGAGGGATAAAAAAGAGAGATGGGGAGGAGTGTTCTCTACCTCTCTCTATCCCTGAACCTGATAGAACCCGCTGACTTGAGGATGGGACAGTGGAGTAACTTATGTGGATGGGGAACGCACCCAGTGGGAGTGACTTATGTGGATGGGGAACTCACCCAATGGGAGTGATTTATGTGGATGGTGAACTCACCCACTGGGAGTGATTTATGTGAATGGAGAGCGCACCCAATAGGAGCAGCCCTGCTCTGCTTGAAAAAAAATGGACACTCTACACAATAGAAAAACTAAACACTCGAGGGGGAATGCAGATGGAGTGTTTTCTGTAACCCCCCTGCTTTGTGTCCTGGAGCCTGTGTGTGTGTGTGTGTGTGTGTGTGGGCGTGTGTGTGTGGTGTGTGTGTGTGTGTGTGTGTGTGTAGGTGTGTACAGCAGGGAAATGGACTGACCCACCCATGGCAGAGCGAAAGAGGTTCCATCTTATTAATAGCTCTTTGGTATGTTTGTGCTCCTATGTGTGTGTGTGTGTGTGTGTGGTGTGTGTGTGTGTGTGTGTGTGTGTGAGAGAGTGGAGCAGAGCAAAAGAGGTTCCAGCTTATTAATATGTCTTTGGTATGTCAGTCTCATTTGCACTGCGTGGAAAGCCAGGTTTTGGCTCTTAAAACGAGTTAGTGGTAGGATTATTTATAACAGTTATAATGGTTGTAATGGTCTTTTTCAGGTGAACCACAACCAGGCCACATTCTTTGGATGGGTCACTGATATTTGCTGGTTAGGATTAAAAACTGTATTTTTAATTTGCCCTTATCAAAGATTAAAAGCAGATCCTTGGTGAGCATGTAATCCAAGTCTAAACCTCTGAGGAGACAGTTAGCCATTTGCAGTAAACGATCTTTTCCACATCAAGAATTTAACATTTTACTCAAAACAGAACCATTCCTTTCAGCAGCCAAAAACCTTGATCTGATGCTTAAACTCCCCCTTCAAAACACTGTAAGTTTATCACCCAGCTTGAAAGAATCCCGGACCTGGACTTTAAAAAAATACTGCACACTTGTAACATTGCAATATTAAATTGAACTACTGAAATGACAAGACCATGACCTACATAGACCAACCTGAATTACCTGATAATAGCAATATAATTATTATGTAGTAACTTATGATGGAGTGCAGTTGGAACAAAATCTTATTTTTTTCTCTCTGCCATATTTAATAGTCTGTTTATGAGAGCACAGGTATCATGGAATGTTTGTATTTAATTTTTTTGCAATGTCAGGCGAACTTGATTTTGAGGTCCTGCCTCTCTGGTGTTCTTCTAGAACGTAGTTAGAGAACGCAGAGTTCCTTAGTGCACCTTTATGGAACAGAGAAGAAATAGTAGAGAGTAGAAACAAGTCAGTTGTTGTACCGTATATTTTTGAAGTTCCCTCTTGTTCTTAACTGCAGAATTTGTTGTGGGGTCTAGCAGGTTAAACAACGAGGTAGCCTTGTGAGCGAGTGCTACAGTTTTTGTAGGCTATTAGCGAAGCCAATTATGCGCAATAATGCACATACTTGTGTTGTGTTCTCTTTGTGTTCTGTAATGTCTGCTCATCTTTGCTGCTGAAGGCTTATGAGACGGAACTTTTCTTATTCCCCACAGAGACATCATTCCTCACAGAACTATGAGTACGGATCTGTGAGAACAATGATGGGAAAGACATGATTCCTCTTAGAATCATCTAGGCCACGGGCCAGATAGTGTCGTAGTGCACAGAATTTGGTAGAACGTATACCAAATGGCGAAACGGTAGCCAGCGCTAACTGATGAGAGCAGTAAAGTTTTGTATAAAGTTTTGTTTAAAGTTTTGTTTTTCTTTTGCCTCTCAGTTTGCATAAGCTGCCAGTTTGCAAATTTTGTCTGCGTTGTACCAGTGAGTTATGGGCTGATCGCTTACAATTTTTTCTTTTACTTGGACCGTTCTTAGTCCCATAATTGATCATTAATAAGTTTACCTCAAAGATGTAGTCTGAGTGGTTTAATTTGCAGTTCTCCTCAATGGGCCTTCAGCATCAATGGTCAGGGACTCTAAATTAGACAAAGTGTTTTTGTTGACTCTTTTGAAGTGCTATAGGTTGTAATACATCTGGGGCACCCTTTACACTAACTGTCCTTATTACAGTATACTTACACAATACTACAGTGTGCTTTGTGTGGAGGTATATGTTATTACATGTTATTAACTCAAAATGTATCTCTATGCCTACCTGACAAGTACCTGTTATAACACCGTGTACTAATGGAAAAAAGTGCATTGTATCTAAGGACACTTAATATAAAGTTTGGCTCAAAACTTTTCCTTTTAAGCTTGAAAGGAAATCACCAACACACACACACACACACACACACACACACACACACACACATACGCGAACACATACACAAAATCACTCTGTTCTTGAAAATCTGGGTTAGTGGTGATAACAGTTGCCTTACAGTGAATACCGTATTCTTGTGCTTTGTTTGTTAGTGCTTCAGCACAGGAGAAGGGTGGGGGTGAGGGTGGGGTGTAGTGGGAGGGCTGTAGGTGTGGGGTGGCCCAACTTCATCACCTTATTTTGTCTTTGTGTGTGTGTGTGTGTGTGTTTGATCCTACGACTGTGTAGAATGTTCCGTCCAGGTGGAGATGTGATTGCACTCACTTGCTCTTTTTCTTTCTCTCTCTCTCTCTATCTATCTCTTTTTACTGTAACGCACAGGGATATATAAATAAAGATCTATCTTTTGCAGTGTGTTTCAAAGCCTACAAGATCTTCCTTATGTGTTTCTTCTTCTTCTCCTTCTTGTGATGAATGTTTCATGGCCGTACTCTTCTCTCAGGAGGACCTTTATAAATTCTGAATGAGGGAGTTGGAAGGGCTTTCGATGAGGAGCAGGACACAACAACTGTTGCTCACTCATTATCATGTTGTGGGCTTACAGTGCATCAGGCTGAATCAGTGTCAAACAAGTCTTGTCCTGAGCCTGCTCCTCAGTCAAGCTATTTCTTTAGACGCAGATGTTTGTCTGACACACAGTCACAAAGTCACACAGCTTTCATGGATCAAGGAAGAAAGAAAGAAAGAAAACATAAAGATGAGAAGACATTCAGTGACACTCTGGACTGCCTGTAGTTCTAAAGCTATTACTCTAGATTGACAGTACAAAACCTGAGCGTCACCCTGCATACTCTCTCTATCGCTCTCTCTCTCTCCATTGGGTTAGGCTGACTGACAGGTGGGGTGCTCAGCATCCCTCTGCTAATTGGTTTTCTTAGGATCCTAAGGTCTGTCTCCATGGCAACTGGTGAACTCCCAAACAGCCCTGCTCCGAGATGTGAGACCCAAGCGTAGACGGACCAGGATCCTCATGTGGTGCAGCATAATGATGGGAAACAACTAACCCTGCTGTGTCGCATGGGGGGTCATACCCCCCCCCCCACACACACACACACACAAACACACCACCACCATCCCCAAACCATGCCACTCACCCGTTGATGGATGCACTCTTAGTCCCTCACAGACTGAGTGAAGTGAACCTCTCCAAGCACTGTCATTATTATCACAGGCAACATGACAGGTGATTGGAGGAGAGCAGAGACAAAAAGGTCAGGGGTCAACAATGAGTCTCTTTGGCTTGCAGTGGACCCTGACCTTGGGTTGAGTGACTTTTAAATAAAAGTTTCAGTGAGTAAAAGTGAAACTTTAAATATTTTCTCTGAGACACCTGAGTAAGTAGAGATTGGTGCAAAGCTATTTTTGACCCTTCTTTCTTGAGTATGACCTTTTGAGTATGGCCCAGAGGAGAAATAAAACCTGAAGACTTTATCAGTACCATTCGATAACTATCTGCTGTAACTACCTATAAAGCAAAAAATTAAAAAACAAATTATGTTAAATACCACCTGCAGCCCAGAAAAGCGTGCTAATGAGCCTCTTTTTGTCATATGGATTGTAAAGTCATTCTGTCATTTATTTACAGACCACCAACTGTGTTCATGCGTCCATTATATAACCAATAGAAATTTGCAATCATAAGAAATTGGAACATCATATAGAGTGGTTGCCTGCAAAAAAATTTACAAGAATGTTGCAATTTTGTTCTGTTGCTTGAAAGATGCCCTACTTGGAAAAAAAAAACCTGAAGAACCAAGCTGTCATCTCAAACTGTCCTGTGCAACATTCTTGCTGTTGTAAACTCCTGTGAACCTTTTAATTTGCGCCTCTATTTTTCTGGTGTGTAATAAGAGATAGAATAGTTTGGCCCTATAAGTGAATACTGTGTAAACTTCATGAGGCAACTGTAAAACCAGAGCAGCTCCTTAATGCTTTAAATCTTTCAAACTGCCTCAGATGCACACAAATCCAATTACACTTGATAGAGAACAAACCAACCTCTTAGGCAGTACTCGTACACTTCCACTTTTTTATTAACTATCCCGAGCAAGCCAGACAGAAACTGTTGCATTTTGCACAGAGTTTGGAGAAGACCTCATCTTCATACGAAGGGCTAGTTAAGGACAGCAGAGGAACAGCGGTGAGAGAGGAAAAGAGAGGAGGGGAGAAGAAAGGAAGAGAGAGGAGGAGAGAAGAGAGGGTGAGAGAGGAAAGGAGAGGAGGGGAGAAGGGAGGGTGAGAGAAGAAAAGAGAGAAGGGAAGAAGAGAGGATGAGAGGAAAAGAGAGGAGGGAAAAGAGAGGAGGAGAGAAGAGAGGATGAGAGAGGAAAAGAGGGAGCAAGACTGGTCCTGAAATAATTGCAATTATGCATGCAAACGAATCACTGCCATTCATCACCGCGACGACGCCTGTTTCCATTTCCGCCGGTGCCTACCTCATCGGGCCAGGGCAACAAATCACTCTGAGTTAATCTATTAAGGCCCTATTATTATCTACCACCAGCCAGCACTGTCAGACCTGTGGCTCCCAGCTATTCTTCGGGTGGCATTAAGTTCCCATTGAAATGGATTAGGCTGTCGATATGAACACTTGAGGCACTCATCTCCTGTTGCATCCAACAGAGCCTTTGCCTGGATTTACTATTCGTGTGAGTTATTTTTAGTCGAGCGAGGCTCATATAACACCAATGCTCCCGCTGGCGACCAGACTCCACATATTTGTCAATAACTGCCACGGCGGTGTTAAATTCAGTAAACTCTATTTTCAGTAAATTCCTTCCACTCAGAGCACTCTAGTACTGTAAAGCAACATGAGAGATGTATTCTGAAGCTCCAAAGTCACGCCCTTCATTCAGCAGAAACATCAATGCACTCCAATTATACTAAATCAATGAGTTTGAAATAGGAGTTTCTAAAATGCAACCAAAAGGCAAATAAAAGCCTTGTCTTTCAAGGAGCAGCAATCAATCAATCAAGCCGTCAATACTGTGTCTTGAAATTCCATTGATCAGGTGCCAGTCACATTCATTTATTGGCATCTGGGTTCACTAAGGTAATCAGACGGGGATCTCAACGCCCGTCCTCACTTAAGCCAGGAACCCTTAAAGATTTGACTAGCATGCAGAACCAGGCGATCATGAAGCTGATTCATGTCAGTGATGTGTTTGAGGGTTCAGGGTTCAGGGATCCAGACATTTTAAAACAGCTGAAGGCCAGCGATCCCTGGGGTGCTTTGCCAAGACGGCAGGGACAGAGCTGGTGCATCGGCTCTGAGGAAAACAACAAGCAGGATCAGTGGAGTTCACTGAGGATAGATAGATAGATAGATAGATCCCCCCTTCTTTGGCAGATGTGCTGGATGCTGGATGTCTGGGGTAATTTGCAGAGGAATAGGGTTTCCTATCTGATTGGCTTCACTTTGTTTAGAGATGTCTGCTAACAAATCGCTTCCTGAGCCGTCTTCATGAACACACAACACTCTTCTCCTCCTCCTCCTCCTCTTTCTCTTCCTCCTCACACATCCCTTTGCCCTTTCATCAGTATTTTTTCTCCTATCAGGACAGGGGCTTCTATGACAAAATTGCTTTTGCCTGGCAGATGATAAGAGAAGTGCCGAAAGGAGAGGAGAAGAGGAGAGAAGATGAGAAGAGAACCTGAAAGCCCTCAATTTTCCAGCTGCACAACATTCCTGTGACAATTACCCAGCATGCCGTGCTCAAGGGTAAAGGCGCTGGTGCAAGCCAAAAGGACGTCATCAGTGGCGGTACAGACAGATGATGGGGGCCGTGTACTGTTAGACAATAAGCATGCCTCTTTATTCTCTTCCCCTCTCTCTCTCTCCCTTGCTCCTGTCATTCTTTTTTCCCTCTTCACCCCTCCTCTCTCTCCTTCTTTCTGCTCTAACTCATCATGACATCCTCGGTCAGCACCTAATCAAATTATTGACCTCCTCACTCGTTTTTGCAGCATTGCCGGCACAAGTCCAACAAGGAAGTGGGATTTTTTCCCACCTTTATAGTCAGTCATTGATCACTTTTAGCAGGGTGTTTCTGTAGATGGTCAATAGTTCAGGGTCAGTGGAGGGGACAGAGCAAAACAAAAAAAACAAAAAACAAACAAACAAGCCAACTAACGATCAAACAATTAAAGAAAGAAAATACTTAAGTCAGTTTGATACATATAGATCTATTCTCCCTCTCTCTTTCTCTGTGTGTGTGTGTGTGTGTGTGTGTGTGTTGATGGATTTAAAGAGAAAATGTTCATCCTTTCATGGTTAGAAAGACTATTACAAATGCTCAGTTACGCGAGCATACAAACTTCAAACTGAATGTATTAAGCTCTGAGCATTTCTGGATAAATTCAGAACAAATAATTGACTGAAGAGACAGAATTTGATCAAAAACAAACTCACAAACTTTGAATCTCCACAACACAATGCACTAATCACTCTGAACATTAATTAAAGCACAGTTTTGAAAGCATTGTAAACTCAAGCTCAAGCATTATATATACCAAATTAAATAAGTTGATAAAATAATTTAGATGATAAGAAATGTGTTACATAATTTGAGCATCTAGCATGGTAATTTGAAAGGCTCATTAATCCAGAGAGAGCGATTAAAACTTGTTTTGTGCGCTACCACAGAGCTGTGTGTGCTTTCACAGCAAGCCTTCCTGCTGTGTACTGGCAGTATCTGCCTGCAGATCCCAGACATGCAGACACAAATACAAACACACACACACACACACAAACACATGCACAAAAGCACACACACACACACAGGCACAGACATAGATGTCGTGCCACACCTTTCCCTTTGTTCCCCTTTAACTGATCTGGTTATTATCAAGGTCGCCACAGTCGGTATGTTCCAATTAGGCCACGCAGCGTGATCCAGGGTCCACTCCCAGCACAACTTCTGCCTCTTCCTTAGAGAAGTTTTAGTTTAGTTTAATTAAAGTGCACCTTGTCAACTAATTCACTTTGTGATTTTGTGCTTAGGAGCAAACTAATTGCTGTTTTTCAGGCTGGAGAGGTTTTGTGGTTTTATGGGACGCAAACAACATCAGTGTCTAGGGATGTTAAGAGAAGACAAGGCACACACACTCTCTCACACACACACACTCTTATCACCTTGCCACACCACACACACAATCGATACACACACAAACACAATAACACACACAAAACCACTCAAATGCACATACTGACACTCAGATACAGAAGACAGACAGGCAACACCACAAAAAACACACACCACTCAAAGACAGTCTTGCACTCACTTACACATTAACACACATACATACACACACACACACTGATCGCTGATGGTTTTTGAAATCTCTCAATGCCATCTATTTCATGAGATGAGAGACGAGGCGGCCTAAATCTGTATTGATGGACCAATCTTGTTTCATTTTGATACGGCAGTCAGTCTGCTTGAGAAATCTCCCTGCCCATCTAAATAAACCTCACGGCAAAGCCTCATTTTCCACAGCCCCAGCCCAATGTATGAGAAATGGAGATATAATGAGGTAAGGACTGGGAATCCTCAGTAAGAAACTCCATGTGGATTTTTACTAACTGTCAAGGGTGTACAGTCTTTGCAGATTTTCAACATTAAAGGAAAGGTCTGGCGTAAATCAACTCATCTCCTCGTTCCTTCGGCTGGCCAAGTGCTGTCAGTACCCAATCTATATAGCTGTTGCTCCAGCTCACCGAGTGTATCGGTAGGAAGAAGAATGAGAAAATTTGGCACAGCATGGACCAAATAGCAAAACAGCAGTTAACTAAACTCAGTATTAGCTTCATTAACCTGTGCCCCTTTCAGTTAATGGTAGCTCCAATTGTGCACATTCAGTCTATGTGCTACTGAATTTTCTTGTTCCTCCTTCTACCGACACTCGTTGAGCTTGACCTACACCAGACCTTTCCTTTAAACATTAAAGAAATCACACTGGCTTTATGATGCTTGTATAATGTGACAAAAGTGGACTTTTGGCTTGTATGCACTTTCACTGAAATAAAAAATGCAATTTTATATCTGTTTCATGTTTCATTTGTTGTTTAGTATGTGCATGTACTGAGGGAGACAGAACAAGGAGAGGGGTCACTTTCAGTCTTTCTATCCCTGTTCCATTCAATCAATAATCCTGGATAGGGATCTTCATTAAAATTGAACTTGCATCCTCAGATGTGGAGTCAGATCTTCTGCCTGCACAGCTGAACAAAGCTTCATGAGGCGCTTAGTGTTTTAATCAAAGAAACATTACATACAGCTGGTTGTAGTTTCAGCTGTGAAGAAAATATGACTTAGAACTTACCACATTTGTTTCATCGGTTCCAAGGCTTTTCCAAGAGTTGACAAAGAAATGATGCCAAAGGTTACAGGCTGACCGTTAACTGGCCTATAACAAATATTTCTCATGTTTAAAGTCTGTTGGAGGAGAATGAAAATAAACGAATTATTTTCAACATTAGGTCATTATACCATACATGTTTTACAAACAATATTGTTTGATCAAAGCAACAAAACTTGTTCTGCCCCTATCTGGAGCCCCTGAATTTTTTGACTTAGTAGAACTCAGTGGGGCTTTTTGTTATTTTGTTCAAATGTACTGTGACATTGAAAGAGTTATTCAGTTTGTTGTAACAAAACAGAAAGCTTTCTTAGAACACAACTTCAGTCTTCAATTTCTGCAGCCTACAAACTCACAAGACAAAAGTGCACAGCCAATCCAGAGACTCCAGAGACTAGAGAGTGCTGCATGGACCTCTTCAAGGTTCCTGTGATGGGTTCTTCCTATTTTAGATGGTGATGGTGGTCTTGATTCACACAGTCCTTTCATGGACACAGAATGAATATTGACCTGGCAAGTGCACAACAGTGAGAATGGAGTGGAGTGGAGCTTTAAGGTCATCCCTTAGTGGAGGGCAACAACGTTTTTGTGAGGCCATTTAGCCACACTGCTGGAGCCTTTTGAGGGTAAGACTGGGTGAGGTGGGGTAACTTGGGGGCTGAAAGGTGAAACACTGAACCCAAACAACAGCAGGGGGAGGCAGCCCTTTAGGCTTTCATGGACACAAGATGAAGGCATTGATTTCTCCCACACATAGACCAGAGACACAGTGAGGTGTAAAAAGCCTTTCATGACATTTTCCTCACAGTTTTTCTGAGAATTTGTGCCAGAATGGTTCTCGATGGACAAGAAAAGTGAGTCTGTGTGACATTTAGCAATGATTCTTTATGGCTGAGAAAACACAACTTCAACTTTTCTTGCTCCTAATGGCAACATCAAGAGAGCTCTTACTCCTTAGGAATGTGACAACTTCATTAAGTTCATGTCTTTTGCTGTGTCACTTAATAACTCTAATTGTGAATATTAATGCACTACATAATTGATACTAGCCTATAAAGCTATTCTTGGTTCTTCTGGGCTGGGCTATATGGATTTTCTCTGGGTCATAGTCCTTGTCGTTTTGAAAGGCAAAGTACGCTATTGTGTGAAAATCAACTGGCCTCTAGTGAGTACATACAAAAACACAATTTTCAGCATCACGCTAATCATGTAGTCATGGTCAATCAGTGGCAAAGAAGTTGAGGAGGCAGAAAAAAATTTGTAAGTTGGAGAGCAATAGCTACATCTACTGGATAGATGATGTGTAGCAAACAGACCGCCATCTCTCGTGTACGTTGCTATGACAACGCTTCAACGCTTCCTAACCGCGTGTTTGTTTTGATTAGTTTGCAGCCAACTAGCTAGCTGGTTAGCTACCGTATCTACAAAAATGGAGCCATTGCCTGCGTCCTACTACGGTAAAATTGACAAGAAGAACCCCGTAATATCAGCCTTTGATGGTGAAATAAAAGAGTTCAAGTCATGCATTAAACGTATACGGGACTCTCCGAAATTTCACCAGAACACCTATGTGAGAGGGTGAGTGAGTGGCTAACTGCAACTGCTGCGAGTTTTAAATAAAAGGCCTACAACTGCTTCCAATGTATTTGAACGAATTTATGTAGTATTCATCAAGTTGACAAACAGGCCAACACTATAACTAAACACTAAAAATAAAACTATTTGGGGCAATCGTCAATCTGATTAATGAAAGCTTTTGTATGTACAATGACAGGTCAAAGATGCTTTTTGAAATATGGAACAAGTACAAGCCTCGACTTCCAACTTATTATTTTGACCAACACGTTCTTCAAATAGCCGATTTTCTCTACTCGAACAAGGTATTTTCTACACGTCGTATTTAAAGTGTCAACAACCTGTATTCAATTTGTTCACCCTTTTCGACCTAACCATCCTGTTTATCACATAGCTTTACCACCTCGCCCAGTGGCAGGGCTACGGACGCTACCTTTGTGAGCACGGTGAGATGACCATAGACAACATAAAAGATGTCGACCACCTCAAGAGCGCGTTATTTCCTCAGGGCTTCAATACCGACCAGGCCAAACTTACAGTGAGACCAAGTGCTCTCTCTCTCTCTTTTTTTTCTCTCTCTCTCTCTCTCTCTCTCACACACACACACACAAACCCTTCACACCCACCTTTCTCTCTCTCTCTCTCTCTCTCTCTCTTTCTTTCTCTCTTACACGTCTGTGGTCTCTTAAGGACAACCTTATTTAGGTATGCATGATGCAGTGCAATACATCTGTTTGACAGCAGCTGTGAAATTATAGCTAATCTACCAATGAATTTTATTTCCTACCTAAACAAGACCAGTGTCTCAGTAAGTATAATGTAATCATGCTGATGAGATCTGGAACGTTGCTGTGTCACCATCTGCTTGCGTGTTCTTCCACCGTCTGTCTCCCTCAGTTCCGTGCGCTGCAGGGCCAGTGTCTGTGCATGTTCTACCTGGAGAAAGGCAGGGGCAGAGAACCGAGCCTGGACTCCATCCAGAAGCTTCTCAGCGTATTGGGCTTTCTGCGCATAGTGATGCAAGCCGTACTGCCCCAGGAGAGCCTGTGCTGGCTTATTTACAATGGTGCCACAGTCTTGGTTATTTATAGCATCTGTTCATTCAGTCATTTGTTTACAAGTGTGTATGTGTATTACATATTTATTTAGAGATTATTATTATTATAAAACGTCATGTATTCTCAATATAGTATCTTTTGTTGGTAGCATGTGAAAGGCAGGCTGCTATTAAGCATCATGTGTAAGGTGGGTGAGAATCCTAGCTGGCTTCATTTAGTAGTCCTCCTGAACTAGCATATAAAAGATGACACAGAAAACAAATAAAAGCAAAGATATAAAAGCAATAAGAATAATAACAGCAATAAAATAAGCAATGAAAACAGACCTCACTTGGGGAAGAGGGATTGACTGTGTTTGTCTATAAGTGCTGGGCCAAACGACAGGTCTTCATTTCGATCAAACTGGAGAGCCTTGCTGATACGGATCTCAACTAAATCAATTTGTTATGTGAGATGTGTTCTTGAATGTTTGAAATGAGAATTGTCAGTCTCGTTAGCTCTATGTAGACATAGTAATGCAGCATAACAGTGGGAGATGCAGCACAGACATGGAGAGCACAGATCAGTGGGGCTCTTTGTTTTGTACACGCCAGTAATTTAAAGTGTCTTTTTGACTGGCTGTAGGATCCCTATACATCTATGACATATGCAGATTCCTCATGACAGTGAGCAGATCTTCACAGGTACAGTGTTTGGTTACACACACAACATTATGAGCATGGTGTGTGTGTGTGTGTGTGTGTGTGCCGCCTTCCTATGTTGAGATGTGAATATGTATCCTTTGCGAGGTATTTAATTTGGTTCTGTTCATGACAGACATTAAGTGATATTTGTTTGCGTGTGAGAGTGTGTGTGTGTTTCCGTGTGAGAGTGTGTGTGTTTGTGTGTGAGAGTGTGTGTACATAGTGCTTGTGATTGACCGTGTGAATGTGTGACTAATCTTGATGTGTGACAGATTGTGGCTGATTGATTGACCACTGTTGCAAGCAGCATACCAATAGGATGTTAAAGTTACAATGAAGGGCTCTCTGCCCATAAGCCTACACCTGCTGCCACCTGCAGTGTGCCTTAAAGTCTTTGAATCACTTTTCCTGTCCTCGACTTGCTCCTTGAAGACACACACAGTCATTCTTCTATTGGAAAGTCTCTGCTGAAATCAGCATTACGAGTCATGCACATTCAAACTGAGAGAAACTGTTAACACTTCTGTCCTTTCCCCTCACCTTTCTGCCGACACCTTTTATCTCTTTATTGCTTTCTTGCTCTCTCTCTCTCGCTCTCTCTGCATCCCTCTCTTTCTCTATGCCCCACACTCTTTTATGTCTTTATGTCTGTCTGTCTCTCTATCTCTCTCTCTCTCTGCATCTTTCTCTTTCTGTATATCCCACTCTCTTTTATCTCTTTATGTCTGTCTGCTGCACTCTCTCTCTCTCTGTATCTCTCTCTTTCTTTATACCCCACACTCTTTTATGTCTTTATGTTGGTCTCTCTCTCTCCCTCTCTCTCTCTTTTGTATCCCTCTCTTTCTCTATACCCCA
Source organism: Tenualosa ilisha (assembly GCA_015244755.2). NCBI lineage: Eukaryota > Metazoa > Chordata > Actinopteri > Clupeiformes > Clupeidae > Tenualosa > Tenualosa ilisha. Next base: position 39,075 of record PYXC01001359.1, read on the forward strand.
CACTCTGTGTTGTTCTCCATGTATCTTTCTCCATCTTTTTGCCCTCTGTCTTTCTGTCTCTCTCATGCGCTGATCCTCGCTCTCGTTCTCTCTTTCTCTTTGTATCTGCCTCTCTATCCCCCCTTCTCTCTCTCTCTCTCTTTCCCTCTCCCTCTCCCCTCCTCCTTCTCCATCTCTCTCCCTCTCTTTCTCCCTCTGCCAGGCTCTAGAGTTCCTGCTGTGGGCGTGTGTGTGTCTGGAGATGTCCATCCCACTGCAGTCCCCATGCTTCCTGCCCTGGAGGGCCACGCTCTACTGCGCGGTGTGTCAGTGCTATTATGAGGGCCAGGCAGGCGTCCACGCTGAGGTGACCCACTCATTCACACTACACCACTAATGAAAAGAGCCTTCTCATTTATATTCAAATGGGAACAGAATTGGACAAGGCCATTTTTTTGTTGTTTTTTTTTCCTTTTTAATACAATACAGTTCTTGGTGCAGTAAGTCTCCTCTGGTTTCAGGTGGTGAATTTGATTGAAAGTGGACTTCTTGACCATTTCATTTTTATTCAAAGCTTGATTGAGAGGAAATGGCTTTTGTGTATATGGCTTGTGGAGGCTATTAAATGTAGCTGAGAAAAATGGCTTCGCAATTGGTGTTTGATAAAAATGGGGTGCAGAGAAGGACATTTCTTCTGATAATAGTGAAATAATCTCACATTTAAAAAGATTTTGTTGGTTTATTCTGGCCTTTGGGTGACATCAATGTCCCCAGTGTTAATTTTGACGATGTTGTGAAGTGAAGTGAGGCCTAATGTAAAGAGGTGCTGGGTGAATTTGTGTATTTGTTTGTGTTTAAATATCCCAGCTGATACATTTCTACAACACTCGTTTTATTTGAACCGAGGACCAAACAATACATGTGAGAAGGTTCACCCTTGCCTTCAATGCATCAAGAGAAACTCTGTAGTTGTTTACTGAAATGGTTGCTCTGTTTTGCAAAATTAGCAAGTATTTAGTGAAATTAGCACATAATTTGTCAACCTAGCAGAACAACAGATAGGAAGCTACATCCCAGGTTGTATGCAGAATGTAGTACAGCAGTATGCCATTTCAGTTATGGCATGTGTTATTGTTTTGGAGCAGGCTGCCCCCATTTTGTTTGTTTCTAGGTCATGGAGCCAGAGCATTGTAAAAAGAGCCTCAGAGATAAGGAGATATTAAACTGCTTGTTATAAAAAATGTTTTACAAACTCCTGTCCTGTAGGTGTTTGTGAGACGCGCTCTGGGTAAATTGTCCCATTGTCCTCCTGTCCTGTAGGTGTTTGCGAGGTGTGCTCTGGGTAAATTGTCCCGTTGTCCTCCTGTCCTGTAGGTGTTTGCGAGGTGCGCTCTGGGTAAATTGTCCCGTTGTCCTCCTGTCCTGTAGGTGTTTGCGAGGCGCGCTCTGGGTAAATTGTCCCGTTGTCCTCCTGTCCTGTAGGTGTTTGCGAGGCGTGCTCTGGGTAAATTGTCCCGTTGTCCTCCTGTCCTGTAGGTGTTTGCGAGGCGTGCTCTGGGTAAGGTGAGTGAGCTGGCTAACCTGGAGCGCCCTGAGGATGCCCCTCTCAGCAAAGAAGATCAGAAGGCTTTTAAAGAGGCCACCATTAAGGTACTCACATTGAGAACGTAAGAAGTATGAATGAACGTAAAGGCAAGTGAATGAATGAACGAATTGATGAATGAATGAATGAATGAATGGATGGATGAATCTAACAATCATCAAACATCACTCAATCAATGAATATTTTATTGTTGGACTTCAGTGAATGTGTGGATGAACCAATCAGTCAGCCAGTATTTGTTGTCGCATTTCAATGAATGAATGACTTAATGAACGCATAAGTGAATGAGTCAATTAATTAATCTATCTATATTTATGGTTGCACCTTAATGAGTGAATGAATGAATGAATGAATGATTGCACAAACAAATAACTGAATGGATTGATGAGAGAGTGAGTAAATGATCGTGTGTGATGATTAGCCTAATTGATAGCTCAGAGTGCTACTGTTTAACATAGGCACTCAATGCTTTGCCTCCCCATGGTTTCCCTGCTGCAATGCTGCTGTGCTGCAGCTGGCCATCATGGTGTTTAAGAGGAGCGTCTATGAGCCCCGCAGGAAGCCCAAGAGCTCCTTCAGACCCAAAACCAAGAACTGCCTCAAGGATATCTCAAATGTGAGTGTACTCACAGTTTTACTGTCTCAAGAATATCTCAAATGTGAGTGTACTCACAGTTTTACTGTCTCAAGGATATCTCAAATGTGAGTGTACTCACAGTTTTACTGTCTCAAGAATATCTCAAATGTGAGTGCACTCACAGTTTTACTGCCTCAAGGATATCTCAAATGTGAGTGTACTCACAGTTTTACTGTCTCAAGAATATCTCAAATGTGAGTGCACTCACAGTTTTACTGCCTCAAGGATATCTCAAATGTGAGTGTACTCACAGTTTTACTGTCTCAAGAATATCTCAAATGTGAGTGCACTCACAGTTTTACTGCCTCAAGGATATCTCAAATGTGAGTGCACTCACAGTTTTACTGTCTCAAGAATATCTCAGATGTGAGTGTACTCACAGTGTAATTGCCTCAAGGATATCTCAAATGTGACAGTGCTCACAGTTTTACTGTCTCAAGGATGTCTCAAATGTGAGTGTGCTCAGTTGTCAGTTGTCACATGCTGTTTGGTGTGAATCTCTTAATACGCAGTTGCATTTTCATTATTTCTTTTACCATATATTATATATATATATCTTAACCATATATTTAAAAAATATCCTTCCCTGTGCTTCCATTCAGAACTAATCCAGTGATGTGTGATTTTGAAATCACAGCCATTGCTGGATGCATAAACATGGCCTTGATTTTTTCATGAGACTGTCACCTCTTTATCTCACCTTACCTTTCCCCCCTCATCTTCTTTCTTTCAATTTCCCTCCCTCTCTGTCTCTCTCTCCCTCCCTCCCTTTCTCCTTGCATCCTCTACAGGTACCATGGCCTCGTAATCACACAGAGCGTATCCTGGTGGAGCTGTTTGAGGGCAATGCTGCCCAATTCCTGGCTGTGCTGGAGGCTCTGTGGGACAGCACACGGCGCCCCCTACAGACCGGAGGTCCAGATGAACCTGACATCATGGACGTGGCACTGGAGCTCATGTCTGCTGGAGTTAGTCTGCTCTCAGGTGTGCCCTCAGCCATCGAACTCAGTGGGGTATTCCAAGAAGGTGGTTAAAGGAGAAATCCGATGTGAATCAATCCATAGCCCTGTTGTTCAAAGTCATTAAGTGTTGTATGTAGGTAAAAGAATGAAAAAAAATGGATGCAACATAGATCAAATAGCAAACTGCCAGCTAACTGAATGAAGCATAGGAAAATGAAACTGAAAGTGCATTTTTATGCCCCATT
>PYXC01001359.1:47500-60000 GCA_015244755.2 Tenualosa ilisha
AGGGAATGAAGTCCAGCCAGACCTTTACACTCTCCTCAGACCTCCATGTGGAGCTGCTGGTCTTCCTGCACCGTGCCGCTCTCAAACTCGCCCTCCATAAAAACCTGCCAGGTGAGGCATCAGAAGAGCCAGTAAGGACGTTAAACGAGTCAGGCGGAGTCCTGCAGGCTTTGGGTTGTCTGCAATACTGCCACATGATGGCGAGGCTGCATTGGGTATGTTACGGAAGTCAAAGTCACATGATTTAACGTAGCACCTCTGCAGCGTATTTGGTGTAGCCCTAGCATGACAGGGAGGGTACACTGGGTGCGTTATGGAAGCGTGAAGTTGCATATGTGGTAACAGTCAGCGTCCACTACAGTCAATGGAGTGGCTACACCAGATGCAGCAGTGCAGTGAACGTTAAAGAAAAAATAGACCAAATAGTCTTGTAAATGCATTTTGACGTGACTTAAAATGACGTGACTTAAAGCGACGTGGCTTAAAGCTACGTGACATAACGTGGCGAGACTTCACGTGACGAGACTTAACATGACAAGACTTAATGTGACACGACCTGAGACTCTAAAGTATAGTGGCTAGCGTTTCACAGATGCTTTAATCCAAAACAACGCAGACTAGCATTGTAGGGGTTAGGTCCACCACTCCCGCATTGCAGTGGTGTAATGAATGTGATGACAAAATATAAAATCTCAAAAAAAAAAAAAAAAAAATCTGGGCCAGGTGTCTCCAATATATCTGCCTGTGGAAACACAACACAAAGCCTCAGAGGAACAACATTAACCAAATAAAGGTATAAAGAATTCTCCCTCAGACTTTTGGGGCAAAAAGAATCTCTTTAATGTCTGGCCCTGTTTCCTTAGTAGCCCAGAGTATGCCTCAGGGGATATTATGGAATGGGCTAGGTGTATGAAATAGGGCCAAGTCTCCCCGGCTGACGGGATTTTCCTGCACGTCCTCTTCACTTTAATTAGAAAAGAGCCAGAGTGGACGAAGGGAGAAGTCTCCTCATGTCTGACTGTTAATTGGAAGAGACTCTGACTGGTTGGGGTCAAGATAGTATTCCTTATTGGGCAAGAGTAGCTCACAGTTACTCAAGTGGGCATATTTATGTATTTAACGTAGCTTGAATATTAATAGAATCTTTTGTATTTCCTACTGTGATCTTAGTTCCAGAAAGAGGCTCAGTGAACTAGAAGTTCAAACTAATGCCATGGGAATGAGGTTAGGAGGATGATTGCCATACATTGAGCCACCATCCCAGTCTCCCCAGGCTGTTCTTTATTCTTTGCTATGATTTATTTCTTTGTTGTTACTGTTTATTTTATCATTGTGCTATCCTTTGTGGCATCCAGAGTCTGTTGTTGTGGAGAAGATCAGGAAGAACAAGGTGTCCCGGGCGCTGTACCTGACACAGAGAGCCCTGCTGCAGCACAAGACCAACCAGAGCTGCACTAGGAAACTGCTGGAGGTAAGGAGGAAGGTCTGCTCAGGAGGCCTGATTTCACACAGCCATTTCACAGGAGATGAAGACCCCTATGGGTCTTGATGCCTTAATGTACAGTAGTATTAAGGTTTAGTGTCTGGCTGTGGAAAGAGAGAAAAAATGGATGAAAAAAATATAGAAAGAAAAAGAAGAATGAATGAGTGAGTGAGTATATGAATGAATGAATGAATGAATGAATCTGAATGAATCAAGTTACTGCAGAGAGAAATGACTCAGGAAAAGAATGAGGGAGTCATTGTTTATTGCTTAAAGAACCCCCATGCAGGATGGTAGTACCAGTGCCAGGCTCTCTCAGTTGTCCCCCGGCTTTGGTTATTCTCCTCCTCTGTGTGTGCATCAGGAGGCCTCGTCTCTGGTGGAGAAGGCCGAGGTGGAGGAGAGGAGGCTGTACCTCACCTGCACTGCGGCCAAGAACAGGAGGCAGGATGCAGCAGAAGGCTGCGGGGTCCCGCCACCCCCCATCCTCCTGTCCCGCACCAATCACACCATGACGTTCACCCTAGCCTCTTTCGGCCTGGAGAAACAGGTGCTCCCTCAGGCTCCTCCTCACCGTCACACTCTATATGTGGAAAACACACTCAGTATACTGTTTTATTATGTCTGTGACTGCACTGAAAAACTAACAATGCCTCTTTATGTTTAGAATACATGATGTACATAAAACATGCTGTCTGTACAGACGTCGATTAATTTAAAGCCCACTGTAAGAAAGCAGAAAATAAATAAATAATTAAATAAATAAATAAATAAATAAAATAAAATATGTTGCACATTGAGAGTACTGTCAGTATAATTTAGCTTTTTGCTCCTTGCATCTATGTATGTTGTTTGATTTCCCCCAAATATTAATTGTGATACATAAATTAATTAAATAAATACATAATAAATTAATTTCCATTATGTCATTAATGACGTGTTTTGTACATGAGGAATCGATTATATTTTGTTTCATAACAGACAACAGCATAATTACTATTGTAAAGACTGCTATTGTAAGCATAATTATTATGTGAACATACCTATGTTGTATGACATGTTTTTGTATTGATTGTCAGCGCGTGCATAGTGGGGCTTGGGCTCTCTCCCTGACCTTCTCTCTGCTTGTGCTCTGCTGCTCTGCTGCTGTGCTGTGCTGCAGGTCTGCTGGTACCAAATGCTTGGTCGGGAGGCGGACGGCATCAACCTGAAAGTCAGATTGGGAGACTGCCACCTGCTGGGCACTGGTGTTATGGTGAGTGTCCAGTCGCTCAGGAATAGCTGTTATCACTAGAGAGCTGTTCAAGTAAGGAGTTTATAAGTTTATATTGGTATTGACTAAACCATTTGAGCAGACAAATCGCATTGCTACTCCAAAGACAGAAAATTGTTAATGTTTTTCACTCCTGAGAAAGCACTAATTTATATTGGAAAAAAACAGTACATTGCTGTTAAGTTGTGCTGATTTGTTTATGGTCTTTACAAGCTAGAAATTGCTAGAAAGGTTCCCAAGACCATGTGGTTCAACAAAACTGCTGTATTACTTTTCTGCTGTCATACTCCCAAGAGAATCGTATGAAATATATCAGTGTATATCTGTGTCTGTGCCTGAGCCAAAGTACTGACCTTATACCTTGTCTTACATCTTAAGTGTAAGTCATTTACTAACTGTATCAATGCATTAACTGTATTTAAATTATTATTATTGGATTGGATACAATTGGATACAATTATTATTAACAATTATTAACTTGTTAAATGTGTATGAGCGTCTGTTTGCCGCCAACTATTAAAATGTTCTCCGTCCACTTTGAATCTGTTAAATATTTCAATCTTTTCTGACAGATTTCTCTTGCACACATGCAGAGCCATAGAAAAGAAGCTCTCTCACAAAGTTGTACCACACTGTGTTACACAGCACTGCTTCAAATTGTGTTTTGCAATTAAAAACAGTGTGATTAAAATTGCATTACTTGCAGTTGGGATACGTTGTTACAAGCATTATCAATGCTAACATGACATTCTGTATCCTATTCTGTCTTAGGTTCCTGCGAAGGGGGAGAGGCTGTTTCGCATTGAGGGTCTTGAGCACAATCAGACGTACATCTTTGCAGTGGCTGCATATGACGCCCAGGGCAAGATGGTGGGCCAGTCCATCGGCGACAGCACTAAGCCCCTGCTGGCCTCTGCTCCATTGTCGCTGCTCATGGCCTGGGCACACCTGGCACAGGTAAGCACATGGTGTCTCAAATGCACAGGTCTGGCACAGGTTGACACATCGTGGGAAGAGTCCAAGTCAACTTACATGTGTAGTGAATGTGAATGTGAACACAGCTGAAAACAATACAAAACAGTGCAATAAGAATGAGCCCTTTTATTCAAATGTAGACTTTTTTGTGGGGTATGTGGGATGTTGTAATTGAAAGGTATCAGATGATAGAATATCAGATATTGTATCAGACCTCCTACTAATAATATATGGGAATGACATCCATCTTGCCTGTAAAGTTGGAGCTGAGGTCTGATCCTCTGACTTCCAAAGTTTTCTGGAGTGCACGTTAAACCTCTCTTCTTGTTCCAGACAGCCTATCAGACGGGTCATTCGGCACTCGTCAAGAAAGCCTGTAACAAGCTGTGGGGTCACTTCACCAGACCCCCACCTGAGAACACCTCCACCTGTCCCCAACAAGAGGGGCTCGCCCAAACCAGGCAAGGAAATAACCCTATAGGGCAGAGCCATGTACAAAGTATACTTTACCAATCTGGCAAATAGTTGCAAGTATATGTGTGTAAGTGGACTACAATGCAACCCTACACTCCCCACCCATGCATGCACGCACACACACAGACACACACACACGCGCACGCACGCACACACACACACACACGCGCATACACACACGCATACACACACACACGCATACACACACACACACACACACACACACACACGTTACAGCATCATCTGTTTCTGCTGCAGTTCTCCCACACTCTTGCACTATCATCTTCTGCCAATTTCTTAGCTAGTTAGCTAGTGATAATCTTAGTAAGACATCAGTTGTGTTGCAGCTTGAATATTAGTCCTTTACTTTGTAAGTGGCTTTGGATAAAAGTGTCTGCTAAATGCATAAATGCAAATGTGAAATATAAAGTGGCCGAGAGAGCATGTTGACCAAAAAGGCTGTCTGCTTATAGAAATAGCAATGAGTGGCACCAGTAATGATTTGTGATCCTTTATCTGACAAATGTTTAGTAGCAGCAGTGCCATAGCCTGTTGACTTGACTATCGGATTGTTTAGTACCATTGCGTTAGAGTGTTATTTACTATAATCCACAATGCTAAAGGTCTACATTGAGCTCTGAGCTCTAGCATTTAATCGCTTTTTCCACCACAGAGTTAATGCCTCCGAGGCACCTGTGAGCTACTGCCATGATCAGTGAAAGGGCAGCAGGGCCCAAAAAGGGCATCTGTGCAGTGGGGGTAAAGGGCATATCACTCTGGTGCTGCCCCTTTGGGCATCAGTATGAGGAGGACATGCCTTTGAGCCCTTGGGCCTTCCTGTGCCTGTGACATTTACTCAAATGGCAGCACTGATAATAATCATTTTAACTTTCACTTTTCAACTAAAACGCCACAATGCAAATGTAACAGTCACACAGTGTGTGTGTGTGTGTGTGTGTATCTATAACTCTCCTTCTGCTGCCCTTTCTGTCACTTTTACAGAAAGCTTTATGCCATATTGTCTATGTATTGTTCTATAATGGTGCTCTCTAGTCATCAGCTGGATGACAGCATTAGATTCATGATATCTGTATGGATGTTCATATCTTACTCAGCGGGTCCTGTGTTGAACATCTTGAACACTGTTTGAATTGCACTACCTCATGTTGGGAGCAGAAGGGTAGTCCCAATGACTAAACCTATAAAGATTCCCAGTAGGTGGATCAGTGATAAACCTGTAGGAAGTTAACCTGTAGGAAGTGATTGCTTTGTTACTGTTTATATTTTTCAGTTTTTGTCCAAAGCTAACGTACATTATTTGAGCCAAACAGACATTGTTACGTTATTACAGTGTACATTATTTGATACCAAAACAAACATCAATACATTATTCCAATGTACATTATTTGATACCAAACAAACACAAGGCAGGTAGCTAACCCCTCATTTCAGTGCCCTCCACAAACATCACAGTGTTTTGTTACTGTTTGAAGGGCAAGCTGGAACCACTTTGTTTCCATAGATATGCCCTTATTTATTGTTATTATTGAAGTGCGCTCCGAGAGAATTGAGAACCATCAAATTATGAGGAGATTTTTCTCAATGTGTCAAATGTCTTTTGTTACAATGTTACATGTTACTTGTAGTGTTCACTAATCACATGCAATTCACTATCCAACCTTTGTGTGTGATGTGGTATACATAAGTCCATGAAGACCTCTACCAACAGAACTCAGACCAATTTTGTTAGCATCCAGTCAGCAAACAGAGATTGAAGACAGAACCAGTAGTTATAAGAAAGCACCGACTCATCAGGAAGTGAACATATGCCTATTGAAAGTAGCCAGGCTCTTTACACAGAGTGGACCGAAGTGAAAGTCTGGTGCACCTTTGAAGGAGAAATCCAGTGTGATTCAATCCATAGCCCTGCTGTTAGAGGTCACAGTGCCCCAGTCAGTTAGGGTTAGCTATCAGCTCTCCATTCAATCAATGTGGTATCAGATTTCCTGGTTCTTTTTTCTACCCGCCAGCACTCAGTGACCTCAAACAACAGGACTATGGATCGATTCACACAGTGTTCCTCCCTTAGCTCTGAGTGTCTCTGCTCTTGCCTCCCTAGGTTGTGTGTGGAGCTCCTACACCTCACTTCTCCTCTGCTCCACCGCCTGTTCTTCTCCTCCACCCTCATGCAGACGGAGATACACATCCAGGAGGGGGCGCTCTTCTGTGACTCCCTCTGTGACCAGGGACCCCCCATCTGGGGTCAGGTAGGCAGCCATGCCCAACTCACTTATCTTATTCCTCTTGTCCATCACCATCCTTTGAAGGATACTGAAATATCCGGCTTGTCTGTGTATGTGTGTCTGCACAGGTAGCTTAAAAAGCATAATTTCCATATAGTTCAAATTGTTATACAAGGCCGAAAGTAGCCATATCTTGGTCAATGTACAAGATCTTCTGTCTGAGAATGCAGATGCTAGAATTTGGTCTCACTTAGGACAGTGCTGTGTTACAGGGATGAATCTGCAGCTGCCTGCAGTTTCTCTGGGGTTTGCATCTCCCAGAACCAGTGCTGTTAACCACATAGCAACTTGGTTGGCAATTGGCAATAGCATTGCAACCAGCAAATCTGCTCTTACTTGTAATTAACAGCTATAGTTTTGGGAAATGCAAGGGCTTGGTCTCCCTAGGCCTCTTATGTTTCATGTCACTGATTTATTAGTCTATTTATATGTTTGTGTTTAGTTTATCATGGTCAAGATATGTTATGTCATAAAATCCAGAACACACACAACTTTAATACAACAGCATTTATTGGTATTATTTGTGTTCATGATCATGATTTTGAAGTGAAATTCCTTTTAATGTGTTTGAAATGTTGACCTTAAATAACCTGAAATGTAAAAAATAATTGATTATAACTGCTTTACTGTATGTGCAGAAGCTGACGATCAGAAATCACTATTAGGCTGTAAATCTGAATCTGAAGAATGTTGAATGTCTCTCTTGAATGTTATGATTGTGGAAAGCAGCTTCACATCTTAGCTGATATCAGCTGATATCAGACAATGCATCCTTAAAAAACACAAATCAAACTCAGCAAATATACACAGATAACTCATTACACACATCAGTAATGTCAGATGTAGTGCAAGACTCCAGCCTCCCCTGGTGGTCAGTGTTGTGGTGTTTTGAATATGGCACTTCTGTAAAACTTCAGCTCATTGATGCTCTCCCGAATGTCATCAAGTGCCCTGGTAGAGGGGGAGAAACACATTGAACATACAGCACCAAACACACGCACGTCATACAGAACACAAGGCACATCAAAAGGAGAAACATGTCCAACAAGGACATGGCCAAGCTGTCAAACGCTAAGGGGGTTCAGGTACTTAATTACAGCACAGCCTAGAGATTACATTTTTTTACATTTACAATTTAAAATTTTTTTTATGCATTTAGCAGACTATCCAAAGCAACTTACATTTTCTTAATTACCCATTGCCAGTCTCCCCTAGAGAAACTTAGGGTTAAGGGCCTTGATCAGGTGCACAACAGTGGCAGCTGGGATTCGAACCCACAACTAGCCAGGTTCCTTAACCGCTATGCTACCACCGCCCCAGATTAGAGATGCTTTTCATACATGAAGTTTTCCTTTTGTCTAAGACCAGGCTTAATCCTTGTATGGGAAACAAGCCAGAATGTTTGTGAACAAAAGAGAGCAGTAGAGACTATCTAAATCTAAATGGACCAGTCATTTCCACATCCCACCTCCCTTTTTTGGCCTGAATTAGGCCTGTCTGGGTCTAAACATGGACATTTTTATTCAGTTTTAGTTAATAACTGGGAGCAGTGTGCAGACATTTCTTCCTCATTTATCTGATAAAACAAGGCCATATGACTCTCCAAAATATCTATGTACCTGTGGGATCCTTTTTTTGGAGGGGCCTTTTGGTACTCCTCTGGATACCATCGCCTGGGGAAATGAGTGAAAGCAGACAGTCTGGCTTAGAAGTTCAACCGAGAGATGAAAGAGTTTTTGTGTCTACCAAACAAGAGTGTGGTGAAAGACAGAGATTGTTCCAGACCTGCACAGCTCTTTGACCGTGCTGACATCGATGATGCGGTAGTGGAGTTGGCCCATGAACCGAGGCATGTATTTGTCCAGAAACCTTTTGTCAGCATGGACTGAATTCCCTTCAATCAAAACAGCAAATAGAGGAACTGTTGATTTCTCTGTTTGCTTTCATGGCAAGACAGTTATGCATACATAGTAAGACAGTTATGTCAGACAGCCTACAGTCTGTCTTCTTCACTCTAGTCTTCCATAGTGATGTGAAGAATTATGTATTCTTTAAAACAAACATGGCTTTTGCCATTTGCCTACACAGTAAGTAAACTGCATTGGAATTGCATTAGAAATGTCAGCTTCCTCTCACAAACCTGTGGAGGCAAGGCCATTTGGCTGAGAATTTCACAAATTCAAAAAAATCCTAAAATGAAATAACAAATTACAAGCATTGGTGATTACTGGAAGCAGTAATGTTTTAACTTATTCAGAATGTGACACTGAGATTGAAAATGTTATGACTTCCATGTTATATTGTATATAATAGAATATTGAATATCGGAGCCTCACATGTAACGTAGCCAAATAATCGCTTAACCAGTCTTTGGAATTTCAATGTGATTCACATTCTGTGTCTACATGTGCTCAGCTCTGTGTAAAAAATAAAAGTCTGGCCACTAAACCAAGTTATAAAAACAGAGGTGACCCTTGATGTCAAAAAGGTTCCCCACCCCAGATCTACAGGGTTAGACAAAACAAAATACAAAACAAAAAAATGGTAAGACCATTGAATTATCACAGTAGCTAAACTGGGGGGTATTCAAAGTAAGTGGTTAAGTGATAAACCTGGGTAAGTTAAGCTCAGGGAAGTGGTAAACTTCCAAACAGAGTAGCTTGTTTGCTTTGTTTAGTTAAGAGAATGAGGACTCTAGGCTCTTCTATTATCAGGTTTACCACCACCTTTGGCTTGGCTTACCCACTCGACCCCTTACTTGGAATACCCTCCCAGGTCAAATAGTTGCCTTACCTGCAAGTGGACAGTGGCGAGGGGGGGTGTACTTTTTGATGAAAGACAGGAACTCGCTCTCGGCTTCTTGAAGAGTAATCTTGCTGTCCCGCACTGCCTGCGTCAGGCCAGACTGTACGGAACAACCCAACAATGGGTCAACTGGGCTACGCACACTTGACAAAACCATGGCTGGATGCTTGTCAGCCATAGGTGGAGTTAAACTACTTTGTTTTTGTCAAGTTATTTACACAGGTGAAAATATGCATTTGATCATGTTGTGTCCAGAATGCTTGCATTTATATAGCACTTTACCAAAGTGCCTATAGTGTCATGTAAAAAATAAGTACTTTATGAATTGGCAGTTAAAGGAAGTCATTGGTCTTGGAGACTTTACTTACATTGCCATGGTGTGTTTTGCACCATTCCGACATCCCATCCAGGAGCTCATCTGGTTGGTGAATTATCAGATTTGGTCCCTGAGAATAAAACCCATTCTGTAGCTCATTATTACTGTTGCATATCTAATGAATCACAATCTAGTCAAGTCATTTATACCTTAGGAAATAAATCTACTATTTCTAAGCTCTGAGAGTATTCACAGATTCACTTAAGTGTTAATTAAGAAGTCAGAATGTAGGCTAGTCAACCTGTTATAACCAATTTAATAACATATTAATAGACTAATAGGCTTTGGGTGTAAAACTAAGGAGTTACCTCAGCGAGGATGTTCAGCTCAGAGTCTGTGATGATGCAGGCCATTTCAATAATCTCGTCTTTGTCTATGTCCAGTCCTGTCATCTGGAACAAACAAAAAGAAGGCAGGGTACTGTAAGCTTGAATGGCAGGTCACTGATCATGACTCGCACCACAGAAATTGTGCAAGATGTGGAGGGATGGATGGTGTCAACTGTCGTTAAGACCTGTTTCCGCAAACATGGGGGAGTTTTGTCGATGGCCGATGCTTCATAGAGGGCAAAAGGCCTAAACACAATGCTAACTTATCTCTTTAGCTCCCCAACATATTCTGTCACTGACAGCTGACTGACAGCTATTTGGAGGTTTTAGACGCCCCAATGTTTTACCGAAACTTGCGCTTTATTCAAACCGTCACTCGAACGTTATACATATTGGGCAACAGCTAACAGCTACAGGGTGACAATCGGCGTGAACATGCGTAACGTTGAAAGTTATCTGTTCAGTTACACAGACTATAGGTCATTCTACAATACGAGAGTGAAGTCGAAAGTGAGCCAGTGTGCAGGTTATCTTGACAAACCTCCTAGGAGCTATGTTACTCTTACAGTATGATGCTAAGTCTGCTAGCTAAACAATAACATAACGTTACCTCCAAGTCGACCCAAACTATCCTCTGTCTCGAGTCTCCCGAGGCTGAGTTGGAAAAGTTACATGAAGCCATGTTCCTTTGGCGAACAGCTGTGATGTCCCACCAATGTTTTGACAGGGGTCTGCGGCCAAACGCAGAACTAGCTAGGCGATGTTGGTCCGTATGCAGTTCACTGAAGCTGCGCATAGGCTAGTCCGTGCGGACGATGGTTTGGGCACTCTGCAGAACACTGCAAGTCCAGTCGAACATGCGGATACTCCACGAAACATCTGCTTTAGGAGCATGTTCCGATTCGCAGTGTCGCAGCATTATAATGTCATCTCAGTTTTGACCAATTGACTGACGGCTAGAGCGAACGCTGTTCTGTCATTGGTTGGACGATAAGGACGACGATGACAGGGAAAAACAAATATGAAAATGAAAGAAAATTAAATGAAATTTGGAAACGTTGATCAGACTGAAGAGATAAGAGAACAATTGCACTTATGACGTTGTATTTTTCTGTATAAATCTGTGTTCTGTGTCTGTGCTTTATTGTAATTGTGCCGTTAGGTCAACATGTGTCTGTAACCAGAGAATGTTTATGAAACTGACAACTGTAGCCTATATTTGAACAAATGTGCTATAGTGTGTTTGAGTGGACTGAGACTCTATCCTCTTTCTGTTGCCCCCTGCAGAAAGCTAGGCTGGCTGAATGTGAGAGAATGCTGGTTGCTCTCGACATGGCCTTGTGGCTGAATGACAACAGCACCGCCCTGCAGGCTGTAGTGGGATGCTACGGGCTTCTGGCTCCCCTCATCTACCACCAGATACCATCAGGAGATGTGCTTCAGGTAGCCCAGTCCCTCACTCAAGCACTTTATTGGCTTTTGGAAACTGAAAGCAAAGCAGACAAAAGCAAGCACGTCTCTGAGACACTCAAACCTGGGGAGAAAAAAATGAGTCCTGGTCACTATCTATCTATGTCTATCCCTTCTCTCAGATTCTGATCAAATGCTTGATGGTGCTGCAGGAGATATCTGGGGTTGTGAAGAAAAAGCGCAACATTGAAACCACAGAGTCTCTCCAACACATGGTGGCATGCATGACTTATTATGTGGTCAAGGTAAACTGTGTGTGTGTGTCTGTGTGTGTGTATGTGTGTGTGTGAGTGAGTGAGAGAGAGAGGGAGAGAGAGAATGCGTGTGTGTATGTGTGTGTTTCTGTAAGTGGGTGATAGAGAGAAAGAGAGAGAGAGAATGTGTGTGTTTGTGTGTGTGTTTGTGTAAGTGTGTGTTAGAGAGAAAGAAAGAGAGAGAATATGTGTGTGTGTTTGTGTAAGTGTGTGATAGAGAGAAAGAGAGAGAGAGAATGTGTGTGTGTGTGATAGAGAGAGAGAGAAAGAGAGAGAGAATGTGTGTGTGTGTTTGTGTAAATGTGTGATTGGGAGAAAGAGAGAGAGAGAATGTGTGTGTTTGTGCAAGTGTGTGATAGAGAGAAAGAGAGAGAGAATGTGTGTGTGTGTGTGTTTGTGTAAATGTGTGATTGGGAGAAAGAGAGAGAGAGAATGTGTGTGTTTGTGTGTGTGTGTGTTTGTGCAAGTGTGTGATAGAGAGAAAGAGAGAGAGAGTGTGTGTGTGTGTGTGTGTTGAGTTGCTTGATGAGTTGTAAGTCTGAGTGTCTCTGGTCCTGCAGGGTCTGCGTCTGCAGAAGGAGACTGGAATGGCAAACGCCATACTAGAGCAGGGCAAGAAGCTCTTGATGGAGATCACAGACAGATCCCTGCTGGGAGATGATAGTGTGCGTGCCATCCTCTCAGACACACTCACACTGGACAGAAAGGATTGTCTTTTAGAAAAACTTTTTAAAACCACCTCTGTTTACTGTTTGGGC
>PYXC01001359.1:65000-75000 GCA_015244755.2 Tenualosa ilisha
TCTCTCTCAACAATCCACCCATCTACTGCCATTTACCTGCTCATTCACCCACCTGACCACTTTACCCCGTCCTCCCCTATTTTTGTGGCCACCAGTCGCCACTGACACACACACACACACACACACACACACATGCAGATACAATAGACATGACCACATGCATGCATGAAGGCATGTGAAAATACTGCAAGCTCTAGTAAATTCATCAGCCAAATAAGTGTGTGTGTGCGTGTGTTTTTGTTTGTGTTTGTGTGTGTGGCAATGGGTCATGATGTTCTCTCATACACAGTTGGTTGCTCTGGTCCTGTTCTCACTTCCCCACACTTATTCTGGATCTTTTGTGTGTGTGTGTGTGTGTGTGTGTGTGTGTGTCTATGATGTTCTCTGATGTTCTTTCAGCTACAGCCAGTTATTCTGAATCTTTTGTGTGTGTGTGTGTGTGTGTGTGTGTGTCTATGATGTTCTCTGATGTTCTTTCAGCTACAGCCAGTTGCCCTGGGCCTGGTTCTCACTGCCCCACTGTGGATCTCTGGTGCGCTGGAGGAACGGTCCTCAGCATACTCCCTCCCCTGACCCGTACGGGACCAACACTCCCACCGCTGGCATCAGGGCCACCAACCAACACCAGCACCCTTCTCCCAAGGGTAGCCCCCCAAAGGGAAGCCTACCGAAGGCCACGGCCAGACAAAAGAACCGGAGGGGTGCGTGTGTGTGTGTGTGTGTGTGTTTGTGTGTGTGCACGTGTGTATCTGAGAGAGAAACAGAGGGAGAATGAGTGTTGGTGTGTGTGTGTGTGTATGCTGAACAAATAGTAGTAAAGTTTTAGAGATGTGATGTAGTTCTCCTTGCTCAAAGATCCCTGCTATTGTAGTTGTAATGGCGTGACTGCACAGGTGAAGTGAAATCAATTACTTTCTTAGTATGTGTACCCAGAGGTCCTTTCCTGTAGCTTGGTAGACTAGACTCTTTCGCTTCGCAACACTCTCAGTAGACATATATTTACTTTGTGATGGGTGGGAACTCTGTTTAAACTTAAAACCAGTTGGTTCTGCCTTCAATTTCTGTTTGCTGATTAAACATGCAAAATATATTTGAAGCAAATTGAAGGCTTTGGAGACTTCCCTGACTAGTACTGTAGCAAAATGCGGTATTCAGCAGAGGCACTAGGTGGCGCTAACCTGGCTACTTTTCGAGTCCAACTTACCTCAGTTTTCAAAATTAGTACATTTACTTACCGGTATTAGTCAAGTGATTCCAGTGTGGCTACTTTTTTCGCACAGTCTTGATGCTCTGTTGCTCTTTGTCTTGTTGTCCATGTTTCATGGCACTGCAGCCTCCAGTGGGGAGGACACGGCCGTGGGCGAGAGCGACCCAGACAGCGAATACGATGGTTTCCACGTTGGCAGTGACGCCAGTGCCCAGCTCACCACCCTCAGCTCGCCCCATCAACGCAGCCTGGACGTGCTCAGCAAAGCTGCACTGCACCTGCGCAGGGCTATGGTGTGTGTGTGTGTGTTTGTGTGTGTGTGTTTGTGTGTGTATGAGAATGAATCCACTTTGCTGGTTTTCAACGTTAACATATGAATTGGTGATACTGTTTCCTCTCTGTCCCCCATGTCTCTCCATCTCTGTCTCAAAACACACACACACACACACATCACACACACACACACACACACTATACCCTACCACCCTCCACCTACTCCATTGTCTCTCCCTCTCATAGGTACTGTCCCATCGCGGCGGTCACTGGACGTCGCTGCAGAGTGCGTGTGGGATGCTTTGGGACCAGGTCTGCACCATCCCCCCTCTGCTGCAGGGCAGGAGCACCGAGTCGCCCCCCGGCCCAAACCAAAACCCCAGTGTGAGCCTGAGTCTCAATCTAGACCAGGTCTACTCCATCCTCACCCCTCTGCTCACCGTGGCCTGTGAGCTACTCATGGACATGATGGACAAACTGCAGGTCAGCGCACTGAGAATAGACAGTTAACACAGAGAGGGAGCTCGGTTTCATTAAAAACTCAAAGCATATTTTAGCAAAAATCTCTCTCCCTCTCCCTCTCTCCCTCTCTCTCTCCCTCTCTCTCTCTCTCCCTCTCCCTCTCTCCCTCTCTCTCTCTCCCTCTCCTCTCCCTCTCTCCCTTTCTCTCTCTCTCTCTCCCTCTCCCTCTCCCTCTCTCTCTCTCTCTCTCTCTGTGTCTCTGTCTCTCTCTCTCTCTCTATCTGTCTCTGTCTCTACCTCTGTCTCTGTCTGTCTCAGCTGTGGAAGGTGTATAATGAAGATGAGCAGGACGTTGAGTCCAGCCTGCACTTCAGCCACACCCTGGACGATGGGACACGCGTGGACCTGCGCTGGCTCAAGACCCTGGTGCTAAGCACCCTGGAGCTGCTCTACTACCAGACCAAGTGGGAGACGCTCGCTCACCTGGCCCTTACCTTCAATTTCTACACCAGGTCAGTTTTGCTGTGGGCGTAGTCAGATAAAGTGGCCGCACAGACAGACAGAGGGACAGACAGACAGGCCGGAAGATGGACAGACAAACAAGCGGATGGATCGACAGACAGACTTGTTGCTACTAGGGCTGTGAATGTAGTTAATTGAATGAGGATGAACACTACTGGAGGGGATACACCCGAGGTCAAGTCTCGCAGTTTCTCACCGGTACAGTTACAGTTACGATCAGAGTGAAAAAAAACACAGGTTTGGGGGTTTTCCCCATCACTTATAGATCTATATTTGTAGGTCACTGGGCAGCCTAGATAAAGGTGAGATTTGGGTGTCACGTCTGACCATATCCCTGACCATATCCCTGACCATATCCCTGACCATATCCCTGGCCATATCCCTGACCATATCCCTGACCATATCCCTGACCATATCCCTGGCCATATCCCTGGCCATATCCCTGGCCATATCCCTGGCCATATCCCTGACCATATCCCTGGCCATATCCCTGGCCATATCCCTGACCATATCCCAGGCCATATCCCTGGCCGTATCCCCTGTTAACTGGGTTTACTGTAACTGCTATCTAACCCTAGTGCTTTAATATAACTTGCTAATCTCAGTTGTCTCTGGCTTCTTATAATGTAATTTAATCTTAGAATGTGTGTAAAGCGCTTTGGATTACTGTTTTTGTGTGACATGGGCTAAACAAATCAAATGTGCCTTGCCTTGCCCTTCAGTGACGGCGTTGAATGAGGCTGTGCTTTTCCCTGTTAGGGAGCGCTACACACACACAGTGACCCCGCTGCTGGTGTACGCCCAGAGAAGGCTGCTGGAGAGGATTGCTGCCTTTGGAGGTCCCCCGGCACCCCAGCCCCACCACACTCAGACCACCCAGATCACCGCTGAAAAAGTAAACATGGCAGGGAAATGACATGAAGTGTGTGTGTGTGTGTGTGTGTGTGTGTGTATATTTTGTCTGAAAATAAAACTCTGCAATGTCTTGAGTGTGTGTCACAGTGTTGGCCCATCTGTCTGTGTGTGTGTGTGTGTGTGTGTGTGTGTGTGTGTGCGTGCGTGCCGCGCGCGTGCATGTGTGTGTGTGTATGTCTTGTCTGAAAATAAAACTCTGCAATGTCTTGAGTGTGTGTCACCAGTGTTGGCCCATCTGTCTCACCGTTCCCCCCATGCATCAATAACGAGTGACTTTATAAAATAAATACTTAATATTTAACTCAGTTTATTTCTTTGCACCTATTATTTCCTCATTTCTATTATTTCCTCACATGTGTTGTGTTGCTCCTCCTGTTTCCTGTGCTCAGATCAGTTGCAGAAACTATGTGAGCACACAGATCACGTGTGTCTGGACTGTCAAGACCCGAGTCAGTGGAAGACAAGGCTCCATAATCACAGCAGACACCAGTCGTAAGAGAGCACAGCTCAGGCCTCCAGAGTCTGCAGTTTCACTGGCAGACACATTAGGCCTTTTCACTCTTTCTTTCACTTGTCTGTTTGCCCTGGAAAGATGAGGAGAGATGAAGACTTCAGGAGGGGGTTTTTCCTAACTTTTTGTGTGTGTGTGTGTGTGTGTGTGTGCGCGTGTGCTTGTCTGTGTGTGTGTTTATGTGTGCATGCGCACATGCATGTTTGTGTGTGTGTGTGTGTGTGTGTGTGTGTGTGTGTGTGTGTGTGTGTGTGTGTGTGCCACCTGCAGAGATGAAGCAGGCGATGTCTCTGGTCAGCGTGCCCCTGGATGTGGAGGACACCCTGCGCTGCTTCAGAGAGTCTCTGGAGAAGGGCAACCACACCCTGCTGTCCTTCCAACACAGCCACACACTCCTCATGCTCCTCCTCGCCCACACACAACCCTGTGAGTAGAACACAGCGCCACTCACCTCTCATGTGTTTAACACACAACCCTGTGAGTAGAACACAGCGCCCCTCACCTCTCATGTGTTTAACACACAACCCTGTGAGTAGAACACAGCGCCCCTCACCTCTCTTACATTTAACACACAACCCTGAGTAGAACACAGCGCCCCTCACCTCTCGTACGTTTAACACACAACCCTGAGTAGAACACAGCGCCCCTCACCTCTCATACGTTTAACACACAACCCTGAGTAGAACACAGCGCCACTCACCTCTCATGTGTTTAACACACAACCCTGAGTAGAACACAGCGCCCCTCACCTCTCATTTGTTTAACACACAACCCTGAGTAGAACACAGCGCCACTCACCTCTCGTACGTTTAACACACAACCCTGAGTAGAACACAGCGCCACTCACCTCTCGTACGTTTAACACACAACCCTGAGTAGAACACAGCGCCACTCACCTCTCGTACGTTTAACACACAACCCTGAGTAGAACACAGCGCCCCTCACCTCTCATGTGTTTAACACACAACCCTGAGTAGAACACAGCGCCCCTCACCTCTCATGTGTTTAACACACAACCCTGTGAGTAGAACACAGCGCCCCTCACCTCTCATGTGTTTAACACACAACCCTGAGTAGAACACAGCGCCCCTCACCTCTCATTTGTTTAACACACAACCCTGAGTAGAACACAGCGCCCCTCACCTCTCGTACATTTAACACACAACCCTTAGTAGAACACAGCGCCCCTCACCTCTCGTACGTTTAACACACAACCCTGAGTAGAACACAGCGCCCCTCACCTCTTGTACATTTAACACACAACCCTGAGTAGAACACAGCGCCCCTCACCTCTCGTACATTTAACACACAACCCTGAGTAAAACACAGCGCCACTCACCTCTCATGTGTTTAACACACAACCCTGAGTAGAACACAGCGCCCCTCACCTCTCATTTGTTTAACACACAACCCTGTGAGTAGAACACAGCGCCCCTCACCTCTCATTTGTTTAACACACAACCCTGTGAGTAGAACACAGCGCCCCTCACCTCTGGTACATTTAACACACAACCCTTAGTAGAACACAGCGCCCCTCACCTCTCGTACGTTTAACACACAACCCTGAGTAGAACACAGCGCCACTCACCTCTCGTACATTTAACACACAACCCTGAGTAGAACACAGCGCCACTCACCTCTCATTTGTTTAACACACAACCCTGAGTAGAACACAGCGCCCCTCACCTCTCGTACGTTTAACACACAACCCTGAGTAGAACACAGCGCCCCTCACCTCTCGTACGTTTAACACACAACCCTGAGTAGAACACAGCGCCCCTCACCTCTCTTACGTTTAACACACAACCCTGAGTAGAACACAGCGCCCCTCACCTCTCGTACGTTTAACACACAACCCTGAGTAGAACACAGCGCCCCTCACCTCTCTTACGTTTAAACACACAACCCTGAGTAGAACACAGCGCCCCTCACCTCTCGTACGTTTAACACACAACCCTGAGTAGAACACAGCGCCCCTCACCTCTCTTACGTTTAACACACAACCCTGAGTAGAACACAGCGCCCCTCACCTCTCATTTGTTTAACACACAACCCTGAGTAGAACACAGCGCCCCTCACCTCTCGTACGTTTAACACACAACCCTTAGTAGAAGACGGCGCCCCTCACCTCTCGTACATTTAACAGGACTGACAGCACAAACGCAGAACACAGCACTGTTAAACCTCACTTATGTTTGACATGAAAACAGACACAGATACACACAACCTCGTTCTGTTCTCTGCTTTGAATCTATCTGCTGTTTGTCCCTTCCCTTCAAGCTTGGGATGAATGAATATGAATAGATCAGCAGATGAAACTGACACATCCTTATCCATAGATGTGGATCAATAGAGAGGAAACATAAACTAGGCCTCATACTGGCTCATATTCAAACCTGTTATATCAGCACCCTACGTTTCTCACAGTCTGTTTCGGTTCATGACGTTAGACTAGACGTTAGACACAGCAATGTGACCCTAAGATGAGTCTGTGTCTGTTTTGACCTCCTCAGCCTTAGAGGTGCCTTTCTGCAAGGGCATGAGCGCCCTCCACACCCCGGGCCGTGTGGAGTTCAGCGGCATGGTGTACACACCCCCCTCCATCTCACCCCCGGACCTTTCCGCCGAGGACTTCAGCTCCCTGGGGTCCATCTGCCTCTGCCCCCTGCCCCCCTCCCAGACACAGCTGGTCCAGTCCTCACTCAACAGCAGCGCCAGTGAGGGAACACACACATACACACACACACACACACACACACACACACTGACTCTGCCTGCTGCCCTCCTCACAGACCCAACTGGTCCTGTCCTTACTCAGCATCAATGCCAGTGAGGGAGCACATACACACACACACACATACACCACACACACACACACACACACACATACACACACATACACCACACACACATACATACACACACACACACTCACACACATACACCACACCCACACACATACACACACACACACACACACACACACACACACACATACACACACACACACACATACACACACACACACTCACACACATACACCACACACACACACACACACCACACACACTTGCATGTGACACACACACAGATACATATTCACACAGATACACACTCTAATTTGCACACTTAGAGAGTACTCATAGTGCGTGTGCACTCTTCAGGGACACACCAGGACCCTTAAGACATGCTGGTAGACATAGACACTCACAGCTACTTCATCAGCACTCATGGTCTCCTCACTTACACACTCTGGGTCGTGTGTGTGTGTGTGTGTGTGTGTGTGTATCTGTATGTGTGTGTGTGTGTGTGTGTATCATGCATGGTGAACCGCTCTAGAGCAATACACACAAGTCCAGTCCATGTGATGAAATGTTTGTTTTGCTCTGTGCTTGAACACCACAGAACTTCTCCAAGCCAACAACCTGAGTTCCCTCAGAGCACAGGCCTTACATGACTTAGGGAATCTGCACTTCTACAAGGGAAACAGGAGGTACTTTGTCTTATTTCATGCGTCTTACCAGGACACTTGAATCTTTACTGTCTCTTGGACAATTCATGCATTTATGTCCAGTTTACCAACAAGGTGGAATGAAATTTTGAACAGATTTGAAACATATTTCTTTCTCGACTGGTATACCAAGTAAAAAAAGAGGACACTAAGCATTAATCTCTACTCAGTTTTAGGGTATTCATTAGATATTTTCTCACCTCAGTGTCTCTTGAAGAGTTCTGTGACTCATGTCAGCTTCTGTTGACAAACTATAGTGAAGTATACTAGTAATCAGTGTTTAATGTGCCCTCATTCTTTTTTCAGCAGTTAATTTTCCTCGGTGTGATGACGGTGATTTGTGATATTGTTCTGCTTGTCTTCCCAAAGTGTCAATAGAAAGTTAAAGTGTGATCAAGGAAGAAGCAGTATGCAAGACTTAGTCCTCTCTCTCGCTCTCTCCCTAATCTCTCTCTCTCTCTCTTTAATCCTCCCTCTCTGTCCTCTTCTCCCCCCCAGGGCGGCGCACTCCTTCTGGGCTAAGGCTCTGGACTGCTCCCTACAGGGCTCCGGGGTGCTGGAGGCCTGGGATGGATCCTCCTGGGAGGGTCTCTCCCCACAGCAGATCCTGAAGCAGGCAGGGATATGGGGGTGCTTACAGGGAGCCGTGCTCACAGCCAAGATTGCCCAGTGCGTATCATTACTAGTAGTCCAGTAGTCTAGTAATAGTCTACCATTGATCCCTTGACTAGACTGATTAGTGGTCCACTAATACTTAGAAAAAACAGCATCCCAACAACCCATAGCCTTGTTGTTCAAGGTCACCAAGTGCTGCTGGTAGGAAAAAGAACGATAAAATTTGTCATGATAGACGCCTACAATTAGTGAACTGGCAGCTATTGCTAACCAGACGGGGTACAGAAACTCACTTTCAGTTTAATTTTCCTTGCTTAGTTTCCCTGTTCAGTTAGACAGCACCAACAGCACTCACTGACCCTGAACAACAGGGCTAGGAGTTGTAATGTACTTTCCTTTTAATGTGAATTAGTTAATGTACATCCATCGTATGTCATTGATTGGTAATATAGGCTGAATCACTGACGATTGAACAGAATGTATTCTATGTGTGGATATTACACACGTTTTCTGGTTGGTGATACGGTTGGATCAATTAACCTCTATTCAGTTTAAATGTAGTCAGTGACCATTTGTATATTGAGGTAAAGTAGAGCTGATGTTATGAGGAATGAGATTTGTGTAGTGTAATAGTGATAACCCTGCCTTGTGTTTGTGCTGACAGATATGTGCTGACGTCTGATATTGGCCAGCGAACTAAATGCTGTCTGCTGTCTGCCCACCTCTTCAAGGTAAGGACACAGCAGTGACACCGACCTCTATGGTGTGCTATTGAGGTGTTTGTT
The DNA here is from genome assembly GCA_015244755.2 of Tenualosa ilisha. Lineage (NCBI taxonomy): Eukaryota > Metazoa > Chordata > Actinopteri > Clupeiformes > Clupeidae > Tenualosa > Tenualosa ilisha. Next base: position 73,802 of record PYXC01001359.1, read on the forward strand.
TCCCCTAACACTGTAGGGGACCACCAAACCATAACTACCTCTGTTCCCTTTAGGAATTCCCACATATGACCTGTAAATCTGAATATGTCTGAGTCTATTCAAAGTGAAATTTTGAAAATTATTTGATGTTTAGTATCTGCTTTTAATTTTGTAAATGCCCAGTTATCAGTAGCATTGGACACGTGATGAAGCGTGTAGTTTTTGTTCAGTCCCTCTTGCAGGCATCCCTGCCCCATCCTCAGGCAAACCTGCAGTACGTCTCCTACTCAGTAGAGGGTGATCTGATCCCAGGGCTGGACCTGTTTGGTGACCCGCAGAGGGGGAGCCTCAGTGCCACTGTTCCAGCCTGGGGTTCCTCTGTCACTGGCTCTACACCACTGGACACCACATCACGGTACATCAGCACACACACATACACACATACACACATACACACATATACACATACATACACACACACACACACATAAACACACACACATGTACAACACACACACAGGGGCGCGCCAGGGGGGGAAAGTTAGGATGATTCCAAGGGCCTGGCACTGATAGGGGGCGCTAGAGAACATTTTAATATTATAATCAATGTTTGGGAGGCCCAAAATAATTTTCTGTCATAGGGCCCAAAATTTCTAGCAGCGCCGCTGCACACACATACACACGTACACACACACACACACACACACACACAGACACAGACACAGACACACTCACACACACAAATATGAATATATGCAGTATACACGTCATGCACATATTGACAGACTCGACCTCGATGCTTTTCGTCAAGTCCATGAATATTCAGCTACCTCATAGAACACCAGCAGATGCTGAATGCAGAATGAAGCTGTTCACAGATTTCAGATTTAGGGGAACCTGTACACACACAGTCTTGAATGTTATATCACCCATATTTCTGCAAGCCTGTAGGATTGTATATATATGTATATGTATATGTATGTGCAGGTATATATATGCAGTACCGTGTTGTGTTTGCCCTGCAGGTCCTCCCATTGCTGTGCCTGTACCTGTATGTTGTGGGCCGTGTGTGCAAGGATCCTCAGCTCACTGTCAGGGGACGGATTCTGAAGGTAGAACAGAAAGGAAGCATCAACAAGGACATGGCTGTGTTGGGAAACATCAACAAGGACATGGCTGTGTTGGGATCATTGTGTTTCAGTACAGCAGCAGAGTATAGA
>PYXC01001359.1:82500-115000 GCA_015244755.2 Tenualosa ilisha
GCATGAAGGGTATGTTACTGTACACCTGTGATTGTATGTGTGTGTGTGTGTGTGTGTGTGTATGTATGTGTGTGTGTGTGCGTGTGGGGCTTTCAATGCTTTGCTGCACACCAGTGATTTCTGTGTGTGTGTGTGTGTGTGTGTGTGTGTGTGTGCGTGCTCCTCCTGAGTGTAGGTCTTGCTGAACGTAGCCTGTTGCCCCTGGGTGACCTCACAGCCCATGATGTGTCCAAGACATTTCTAAGGACCATTAACATCTGCATGGACCACTGTCCTAACCTACAGTCAGTGCAATACACAGGCTCATGACACACACGCATACACACATACACTTACACACACGCTTACACACATACTTAGACACACACATACTTAGACACACACACACACGTACTTACAGAAATATGTGAAGATGTCTTTTGTTAGTCGGTCAATCTGGCAATTTACTGTTCATTGTACATGTGCAAATAATGGTACTTCTGATGTGTGTGTATATGTGTGTGTGTGTGTGTGTGTGTGTGTGTGTGTGTGTGTGTGTGTGTGTGTGTGTGTGTGCAGACATGTCCAGCGGTGTTATCTGGAGATGGCTGGTGTGTACCTGAGCCAGTGGGAGAGGAGTAGACCTGAGGCAATTAAGAGTCTCTCTGCCCCCACCACCCATGGACCAAAAACACCAGACACCCCCAAACCCCTAAAGTCTGCTTCAGCCATATCCAAAACTCCAGACAGCACTCAATCAGCCACTGCATCTGCAGCCTCTCAGAAGACGGTAAGGGTGTAAGAGCGTGTGTGTGTGTGTTTGTTTGTGTCTGTCTGTCTGCCTAGGATATACGCTAAATAGGATATTTAGAATACATATAGGGTGTATATGTGTATGTGTGTGTGTGTGTGTGTGTGTGTTTCAATATTTTAGTATGTATATGTGTGTCACCCTCTTTCAGACTGCAGCCTTAAACCAGGAACCAGACAGGGTGCTCACAGATGATGAGATCTGTCTACTCTTTTACTGGGTCTGTTTGAAGGCAGCCAGAAAGGTGACGCTAACACACACACACACACACACACAAACATAGATGTTTTGAATCAAGGAATGAGTAATATTTCCTCTCGTAGTGATACATTCTGATCTTAAAGCCTAAAACAAGTAGCGCCTGTGAGTTTCCTCTTTGGTGCCCTAAAGACAACTCACCCTCAAAACACCTTGAACATGAACACATTACACATATACAGATACTGTGTGGCCTTTTGTTCGAGTCTCTGTTTTGCCCTGGTGTTCGGCAGCTCAAACTGCAGTTGGATGGAAACATGCAAAGACATAGCAAAGAAAACTATGCAAATAAATATGAAAATATGCCAAGTAATCACAGAATAAATGGCAACAGAATGTGAGGAAACCACCACACTGAAGTAATGTCAGAAACACTAAGCTCCGTGTTGTCCAGATATCCACTGAAGTTAGCATCCAAGCCACCTAGCTTTGAGATGGCTCACCTGCAGTATCACATTCTACCACGTAGGGGCGCTGTTTAGAAGTGAATGTGAAAACTGTGTTCAAGACAACTTGAAACCAACTGAATCCTGTGCAAATGCCACACAGCATTCACATTCGACATTACCTGATCTTACCTGATCAGCCGACTGCAGCCAGCAATGCATTCTGGGTTGAAAACGGCAAAAATAACCAGTAAGATGGGAATATGAAAAGGCTTCCAACCCAGAATGCATCACTGTCTGCACGTGGCTTAATGAAGTCAGGTAATCTGAATAAGGTCTGAATAAGGTAAGTTGAATCCGCCTGTTTGTTTGCATTTCTCTGCATGACACCCATCTCTCCCATCCCTTCCTCAGACTCTTGAGGCCTGTGCCAACTGTGCCCAGCTGAGCGGCAGCTTATGTGTCAGTGGAGATGACCTGCCCGTCCTGCCCCTGGACCACCTCCCTGCCTTTGTCTTTAGTGACCTCCTCAAGCCCTGTGGTAGGCAGACTCACTACACTCAGATCCCATTCAGATCCCACGTTTATATTTAGTGTCACTACATAGAGCTGGATGTGTTGAAGTTTGTCCTGTTTGTCCTGTATGTGTGACTGTGAGTGAGTGTCTGTGTGTGTGTGTGTTTGTGTAAGTTCTTAAAGGTAAATATTAGTGTGAACCTACATGAGTGGTGTGTGCGTGTATGTGCGTGTGTGTGCACGCGTTTAAGTGTCTGTGAAGACTAATGAGTAGACTAATGAGTAGACTAAAAGGTGTGTGTGTGTGTTTGTGTGTCTGTACGTGTGTGCACAGGCTCAGGAGTATACTAATAAGTGTGTGTTTTTGTCCCTCAGGAGGAATGGATGTCATGAACAGAGAAAGTCCCCTGCTCTCCATGGAGACTGACTCCCCCCCCACTCCACCCCTCAGCTCACCTGGGTGCACCTGGCCCACTACTACACCTGCCTGGAACACCTGCTCAGCCTTTCCACCTGTCCAGGTGAGGCAATAGGCTCTCGCGGGTCCAGTGTGCATTTAGTGTTTGATGAGCTTCAATTACCATGACAGATAAATAAAAGTATTAAATTGGAATGAAGTGCTGGCAGTCCATAATGTATAAAGCTCTGCTCTTTTTGGCTCTTTACAAATGTTTATGTGTGTGTGTGTGTGTGTGTGTATGTAGTTGTGTGTGAGTTGTATGGGGGCCTGATGTCCCTGGCAGAGGACTCAGGTCTGTGTGTAAGGCTGTCCCAGCTGCAGGCCTTCCTCTCCGCTCACCTGCCCTCCTACAGGGACAAATGCACCGGCCCACAGCCCCCCAACAGCCTGCTGCTGCACCCACAGCTCCTACAGGTCAGTGCACACACTCATACACACACACACACACACACACACACACACACTCTCATCTCTCATATACATACACATAAACACACACACACACATAATTCTACAACATCTCTGCTTCCAACATACCATAATTAAATAATGTCCGGGGCCTTTATTTACTTCAGCTGCACCAGACACAGGCTTTTATTTTAGGTATTTGCGTTACAGGCAGGCCTCTATTTCTACATGTAGTTTATCCTTTGGTGGATGTGGTGTTTGCATGTTCTATGTATGCTGAGTCTGCACAGCCTTTCCAGTGTTTTCCTAATTACAACAAATTGATCCCAACAGACTTTTCTGTATTGACTACATGAATATACTACTGCACACCTTGCTGAAGTGTTCTGCTAACTGTGATCAGCTGGTTTGCTGTTGGAACAGATAGCCTATTTTTACTTTGAACCCAGGGTGCCTGTCTTTGGCTATGTCATGGAAAACGAATGTCTATTTTCATCGCTGGGATTAGCCTACAACTGCATGACATCTGATGATAATACAAGACCTCCGTCTTGGTTTTATTCTTAAGTAAGTTATCATGCAGATGACCAGCAATAGTATTTCAAGGTAGGTGTGTGTGCTAGGTCGGTGTGAAAACAGTTTGAATGAAAGTAGCATCGTCTTCTTGACACAATCATGTATGGAGTCTAATTTTAATCCGGACACCTTGATAGGAAGATTAACCTTATTGTTGACAGGCACTTTCACAGCAGTGAAACTAGTGACAGGACTCAGAAAAACGGAAATGCATTGGGGGCGGGTCTGTTCAAAGGCCGCTCTGTGCTGTAGGCTTTCTAATAATGCTTTACTGGGATGCACAGCAATATTGCAACAACTCAAAATTTCAACCTTGTTTTTTTTTGTTTTTTTTTTACCAAGCCTGAATGTTTGGTCCAGCGTATTTCTTGCATTTACCACGACCTCAGTCATTATCTTAGGCCATTAATTCAGGACGGGTTCTATTTAAGGAATTATGGTATTTAAAAATACATATCCACATACGTGGCACACACACACACATTTACAGTGTGTTAAACTTATCACTTCACATTATCACATGCTGAGGTCTGTCGTGTGTGTGTGTGTGTGTTTGAGAGGGCCTATGTACATATCTGTGCATGTGTGCATGACAGGTACTCTGTGCATCTATGTGCTTCTTTTCTCTTCTACTGTACTGTGTATGTGTGTGTGTGTGTGTTTGTGTGTGTGCGTGTGAGATAACCATCTCTCTCTTTCTGCGGGGGCCCAGCAGTCTGAAGACCCCCAGTCGTGCCCAGACTCGTACAGCTGGGTGTCTGCAACCCAGCAGGAGCTTCTCATCCAGTGGCACCACCCTGCTCTGAGCTCACACCAGCTACACACCACTCACAACAAGGTCTGAGTTCACACCAGCTACACACCACTCACAACAAGGTCTGAGCTCATACAGCCACACACCACTCACAACAAGGTCTGAGCTCATACAGCCACACACCACTCACAACAAGGTCTGAGCTCATACAGCCACACACCACTCACAACAAGGTCTGAGCTCACACCAGCTACACACCACTCACAACAAGGTCTGAGCTCATACAGCCACACACCACTCACAACAAGGTCTGAGCTCACACCAGCTACACACCACTCACAACAAGGTCTGAGCTCATACAGCTACACACCACTCACAACAAGGTCTGAGCTCACACCAGCGGCACACCACTCATAACACTGTCTGCCTGAACCTCACAAAACTAAACACCACACCATTCACAACAAGGTCTATCTGAAACTAAACACAACACTCACAACAAGTGGAGATGTGTGTGAGGTTGCCATGAGAGATGGACCTTGTTTACCATTGGTGGTGCATTTTTAGTTACAAGGTTGTATTGAAATTTTACTAGACTATACTATACTATATACTATACTAGATTAGACTGTATAAAATAAGGTCACTGTGAATTAAGAATTCAGTCATTGGACATGCAGAGTTCCTTTGACATGCACTTTTAGGTAGTTACACACACACACACACACACACACACACACACACCACCAAAATCATCACATTATTGGCAATGTACTACAAATGACCCATAGTCGAACTGAATAGAAGATGATTTGCATGCAGAGACACTCACAGTAAACACCAGTAGTGGTGAAAACAGTGTGTGTGTGTGTGTGTGTGTGTGTGTGTGTGTGTGTGTGTGTGTGTGTGACAGGGACAGATTCTGCTTTACTACGCTATGAGTCAGAATGCTCTCTCAGCTGGGAGCCCCATGGTGACTGCAGTGGAGAAGCTAAAGGCCGGACAGCAGTTAGTCTGCCTAGAGAAGTAAGAAAACCTGCTCTCTTCCCCTCTCTCTCTCTCTCCCTCTCTCCTCATGGATCTATTTCTCTTCCTTTCTCTTTTTCTCTCTCTCTCTCCTCATGGATCTATTTCTCTATCCCTCTCTCTCTCTCTCCTCAGATCTATTTCTCTTCCTTTCTCTCTCTCTCTCTCTCCTCATGGATCTATTTCTCTTCCCCTCTCTCTCTCTCCTCATGGACCTATTTCATTTTTTCCTCTCTCTCTTTCCTTCTCTCTTGCTTGCTGTTTATGTTCATGTTCTGTCTCATTTTCCCTCTCACTCTCTCTTCCTCTTGGATACTATATGCCATCAATCATTTGTCTTTCTTTAACCCCCTCCCCAGTCTCTCCCTCTGTACTGTGTATCTCTCTCTCTCTCTCTCTCTCTCTCTCTCTCTCTCTCTCTCTCTTACTCTCTCACTCTCTCATTTACATTCACCTCACACATTAATTCTCTCTCTCATTCTCACTTCCTCTCATCCTGCTCTCACTCTCTGTTCCTCTTTCTCTGCTTTCTATTTTTTACCTATTCTTTCTTTCCTTAAGCTCCCCCCTCCCCTCTCTCTCTCTCTCTCTCTCTCTTTTCTTCCTTCCCTCCAGGGTCTCTGTCTTTCTATCTCTTCCCCTGCTCTTTCCCACATACATTTGAGGAATTCCATGTTGACACAGTCTGGGGCATTCCTGAGCTGCTGGCCTGTTTAACGCAGTGCCTGGGTGCGCTTGTTTACACAGACTCACAGCACTCAGGGCCCTTTCATAACTTCCTGCATGGCCTTCCCTGGGACATTGGGCAACAAATCAGGCCCAAACCATGTCAAAAATGATGCAAAACGATAGAGGATGTGGGGAAAAAACACTGGGTGATTCCACAGAAAATTGACTTTTTCATCACATCCGTAACTCCAATACACTGCAGTGGTGTCGTATGATGTGAATGATTATATGAAGTTTGAGCATTTTATATTTTTGGCTGTAGTACTTACATAAAAAATTGTACAAACGCAGTCATTCACTTCATCCAAATGCAATGGCATTTAATTGACCATTTTCTGTGAAAAGCCCCTTTATATTTCTACTGTATGGTGGCATGTGAGCATGGTTTAGTCTTAGTGTGCGCTGTCTCTGACCGTAGACTTTTCTCCTCACTTCTGATTTACTTAATGTGTAATTTAATTTGATTGTGTCTAGATTAAGAGTGTTTGACTAAATGAAATCACCTGTAATGCTGCAACAAAGGCTACTTTAAGGTCGGCTGGTGTAAATCTGGTGACGTGTTGGAGTGGCGTGTTGATGATGACTCACACACACGGTTGGTTGCAGGCTCCTGGCAGTGCATGCCCAGCTGAGTGCTGCGTGTGTGGACATGAACGAAGTGGCGGCTGCCCCCCTCAACACCACCACAACCCCCACACCCACCCCCACACCCACCCCAACCTCCACCTCCACCACTCCACGAAAGAAAGGGGAAAAGAAGGCTCACAAGGGAGCAGCCAACAGCCCCTTTCAACAGGTCTGCCACAGTCACACACACACACTTGCAAAACACACACACACATATGCAGTATGTCTCATGTGAATGGTGGTAACAGATTCAAGATAACAGACAAGAGACAGTTTTATCATTCTCTCTCTCTTTCTGTTATACACATTCACACACTTACAACACACACACACACTGACAACTCACAAACCTCAGATCACTACACCAAACTATGACTATGATGAAACTACTCATTAAACAGCGCTGTTGTCATATCCTGTTTTCTGTGTGTGTGCATGTGCGTGTGCATGTGTGTGTGTATGTGCGTGTGTGTGTATGTGCATGTGTGCGTGTGTGTATGTGTGTGTGTGTGTGTGTGTGTGTGTGTGTATGTGCATGTGCGTGTGTGTGTATGTGCATGTGCATGTGTGTGTGTATGTGCATGTGCGTGTGTGTGTGTGTGTGTGTGTGTGTGTGTGTGTGTGTGTTAGATGCTGCTGGAGAAAACCAGACAATGCTGTGCTGAGGTCAGGAAACTGCTCTGTCCCCTCATGACGTCTGCACCTGTCGCTGAGGTAAAGGAAGGATCTTTATAGGTCAAATAGGCTCCCAGTCACTCACATACTAACTATAGCAGGGGCCACATAGGATCCCAGTCACACACCACTACTATAGCTGCATAGGATCCCATGCACACACTACTACTATAGCAGAGGTCATGTAGGCTTTCAGTCACTCACACACTAACCATAGCAGGGGTCATAAAGAATCCCAGTCACACACTACTACTATAGCAGGGGTCATATAGGATCCCAGACACACACACACTAACTATAGCAGGGGTCATATAGGATCAATTTATACACTACTACTATAGCAGAGGTCATATAGGATCCTAGACACACACACACTAACTATAGCAAGGGTCACAGTGTGAACACTGCAGAATAGGGCTGATTTATGCTCTTTATCAGCCTCAGTGGTTGATAATTAACAGTCATAATGTCACCGTTACCAAACAGAAGCTGTAGATTCTCAACATCAACATCCAGAACATCAACAGCCTTTAGTTAAGTTTAGTTAGATGCACTGACTCTGCTGAATGTGTGTGTGTGTACCATGTACTCACTGTGTGTACCACGTACTTAGTGTATGTGTGTGTGTGTGTGTGTGTGTGTGTGTGTGTTAGGTGCCATTTGAGGTGAGTCTACAGACCCTATGCGACCTGGAATGCTGCTTCAACCCTGCCATGGGGGGCACCCTGACTGACAAGGGCCTTATCACATGGCTCGTCTCCCTCCTGGGCCCTTGGGAGGGGATCTAGCCCACCCTTCCCCAGCCCCAACACTCCCTTCTGCCCCCATACAGGTGCCTGCGGTCAGTTAAACTCACCCCTCATACTCGTATCCCACTCAGTGGTGCTGGGGGGGGTTATAGATCGTAGGTCACAAGAGAGGAACTGAGTCACAGAGCAGTCAAGTTGTCATAATGTTCATCATAACGCAATAAAATGAGCTGATGTTTACACAGGATTGTGTAGCAGGCCTGTGAATTTGTCAGGTTCCGTCACTAGATCAGCAAAACTGAGTGATGGTACTGAGTGAAGTTGGCGTGAACTAGTTTTCCATTTCGTAATAGTCTCAGCGCATCGCATGTGTTCACACCCACAGTAATGGGATTCTGCCAACATTTAAGCCAAGTCACTAAGAAATAAAAGAGTCCCCACCTTTATGACGCAACCAGGGATTGGAAAGACTTGCATCACTTTTAAATTGTCAAAAAAAAAATCCATTCAATCCCATTCAGATCATGACTATATAATCACTTGAGGATGTGGGACCTTGAAGCTCATTCATATTGTTGCCTTATTTAAGTGTGAAACAAGCACTTCCTGTCGAGAGAGAAGCATTGCTATGTGGTTAGTCACTGAGCTGACATGCTGTGAGTTAACTCCACCAGTGCTCAAGCATGCTTTTATAATTACAGTCACTAGGTCTTTGGAGCCAATAACCTGTCTTCGGGCTAGCTTCACAAACTAAGGACAAGTCAGTTTCCTTTTCCCTTTCAGTTACCTGAAAGTTTTGTTGTCATTATACAGTAATGATCCTCTATGTAGGTGGCCCGTGTCTGAGATCATGCAAAGAACTTAAGTGAATAATTGTCAGCTGTAGTGTGTCCTGTTTGCTTGTCTGTGGTGTAACATCAGCAGTGGGTTTTGTTCCGTTTTGATTCATTTTTTTAAACAGAGGGGAACATTTGCAGAGAATGTGTCTTTGAACCTTTTAATTCGAACATTAAAAACATGTAGCAATATTTTTCTATAGTAAATCAATCTCCATCCAGCTCCCCCATACACTCCTAAGGTCCTGTGTGTTTGGAAAGTGACCTCCCTACACTGTACGCCAGTGTTTGCCAACACTTGTGAAAAACTCAAGACAAACAGAAAACTACAAACATTTGTGAACATTAGCCTATTTGAGAACATGAACACACCACAGAAATCTGCTTGCAACAAACCAAAAATGAGCACAGGCTCCAAACGAGCTGAAGTTGAGTAAAAGAAAAGGTTGTCTTTATTGCATCTTAATGGCCTGGTACGTACATGATAAGAAGGCCCTTCACATACATCAGGATTAGAACTGGCTTCCAGTGCAGGATTCTGGAATTCTGGAATGAGTCAATTCAACTCCACCCCTCCCCAGTGTTCCCTTTTTTGGGCTCCCGTCACAATCACAAACTGTCCCATGATTCTTCCTCAGTGGTTGATTTCGCTGTTTTGTAATATAGTCGTAGAAACATGCAAAGTTAAAAACATCTTGTTGTACGGCTGCAGGGGTGCTGGGGGTGGCTTTGAAAGGAACAGGAATGTAGTTCTAGGAAACATCATGGGCAAAAAAAGGAAGAAGGGGGTGACGATGATAGGGTACAATAAAAGGAGGTAGAACAAACAGGACAAAAAATGAAAACAAATTCAAAAAACAGAACAGGAACTGATTGCAAAATGTCCATAAACTTCAAGTTCTACCAGACAGACACACTGATATTTTTTTTTAAGTTATCTCCAGGTCAGCCAGCTCCTCCTCCTCCTCTTCTTCATCCTCCCGCTCCTGTGTTTGCATCCATCCCTCCCTCCCTCCTTTCCTCGCTTGTGCTCCTCTAATGGTCACTCTCTCTCTCTGTTCGCTCTGGTCCCTCTCTGGTTCCTCGCTCTCCCGGGCCTCTCTCTAGCGCTTGGACAGCTCGTTGGATAACCAGTCCAGGCCCTCGTACAGGCCCGTCCCCTGGGTCGCACAGGTAGCCTGCACGTGCCACTGCAGCCCAGGAAACACATGAGCGGGGAAAGAAAGGAGGTCAGGATCTCAACATGGTTCACCTCACCACTCAGTCTGGGATGCACAGGAAAGCAAGTGTGTGGTTTTGGGGTTCTCTGAAGCATCTGAAGCTAACATGTCTCTGCTTCCTTGAGATTGTGCGGCATAAACTACTCAAGTCTGCGTGTGTGTTTGTGTGTGTGTGTGTGTGCGTGTGTGTGTGTATTTGTGTCACAAGAAGCATGTGGTTACTTGTCTGTATGCACACATGTTTGAGTTACGGCTACTGCTCTATTTGTGTGTCTAGTACTAATTTATGTGTGTGTATGTGAGAATGTGTCTAGGCCCCCTCCTCACATTGTGACACAGAACAGAGTGTGTGTGTGTGTCCGCACGTGAGTTTGTGTCTGTGTGTGGTGTGTGTGTGTGTGTGTCTGTGTGTGGTGTGTGTGTGTGTGTGTGTGTGTTCACTCACAGTTCTGCTCCTCAAGCTCTGTAAGCCCAGTTTGTCGGTGAGGTCACTCACAGCCATGGCGTTTGGCAGGTCCTGTTTGTTAGCGAACACCAGCAAGACGGCGTCCCGCAACTCATCCTCCTGGAGCTGAGGAGCAAATACAAGATGGCAACGATGGAAGGAAAGAAAGGAAGAAAGAAAGAAAGAAAGAGAGGTAGGGACAAAAGGAGATAGAGTGAGAGAGAACAAACTGAGTAGACGTATAGGAGAAAGGCCTCAGGCTGTGTTCCTTCCAGAGAACTCTGAGTTCTGACTAAAAGCCCCAGTTCCTACTTGTAAAACTGAACTGTGTCCCCACTGAAGCAAACTCTACCGTACAGACTAAACCTAAAAACAAACAAATGTGCATACTTAGACATCGTCCACTGCCCAAGTCTATGCGCTAAAGTGAGTCAGAAAACACCACTGAGTAGCGAGACATATTTTGCACACTCAAACACATGTTGTGTTCATTAAGGAAGGGAGTGAGAATGTAAACAAATTCCAGACAGCATGAAATCTTTTTCTTCTTCAAGTCCCCCATAATGCCATACAGCCTTGGCACTTCCAAAGCTACAAATAACAGACTCCATTTTAGCTGCTCTGATAAGACTGTGACATCTCTGGCTGAAGAGAAGAATGTCACAGACTTGGAGAAAGAGAAGGCACAAACACGCACCATTTTTGACAGCTCTTCGGCTGACTCTGCCACTCTCTCTCTGTCGTTGCTGTCCACTACAAAGATAAGACCCTGAGGAGAACAAAGCACATTTTGCACATTCAGAGCAAAACCGGCACAAAAACAGAAATGCTAGTTTCAGGTTGTGACCTTTTAAGAGGTCAAAGATCACCTGCTCCAAGCCCTTCTCAGGTCAAAGATGGTATGTCGTACCTGTGTGTTCTGAAAGTAATGCCTCCACAAAGGACGGATTTTGTCTTGGCCACCGACGTCCCAGACAGTAAAACAGATGTTCTTGTACTCCACTGTTTCCACATTGAAACCTTGCAGAGAATGACAATAACGCGATTTAACCCCACAGATACAGCACATTTACTATTACGTCTGAGCCTAGACCTCACAGGATATTTGAAAGAGGTTTATTGGCCCTAAAAATTCATCTTTATAAACCATATTGTGTCAAACAACCTGTTTAATAGCTAAAATCTCTTTAATAGCTAAAATCTCTGCCGTATTTTTCAGCCATTCAGCTATTTCAGGTTTTGGGTTTTATATTTTGTTTAGTTTTTATATTTAATGTATTTGCGTCCATCTTAATGACCTTAATGAAAGATCATCTCTTTGCATCTCTGCTTGTTGTCAGATTGGGTGGTTAATTAGTTAATGAGGGCTAACTCACTGGTTTACTGAAACTTGGATAGCAACTCCCACTGCATAGACATCTGGCAAATGAGTAACTGCAAATGTAAAACATTTCAATGATTGTGCTACTGTACTATTAACCATTATTAGTCTCGTTAAAAATATAATTGATCTGTTCAGGGCTCAAACGTTTCATTTCACTTTCATCCAAGGCGCCTTACAACTCATGTGCAGCAAATTAACTACAGCAGTTTACAAGTTCCACCCTTCCAGGCTGAGCCAAGTGTAAGAGTAACAGTGCATTCAACCCATATCCAAATGCGTATAAATATGACATTCAGATAGCCTGGCCACAGTGACCCAGTTCCAGTGTTGGATCTGCGTGTAGGATCTTGTTGGCAAGGGGAGCCACTGGTGCCGTGTTTAGACTGGGCCCTGTCAGATCCTATCAGGCAGCACAGGAGAGCTCACACTGCAGAGCCGACCTGCCTGCACACAGCGACCAGCCAAGCTATGCTACACTAGTCTAAACAAACTCAACTAAGCTTCCACTTTAGTCAGTCTAGAAGGTCTATATCCTGTCTCATTAAGGACCTCTATTCTACAGGTCAGAGATACTCTACTCTCTACTTTACGATCCTATTTTCTACACATCAAAGATGTTCTATTACTGCATATCATAACAGGCATAGAGATGCTCAAGTCTATACTTCAGAGATCCTCAAAATGCGAGAGTCAGAATACTGAGTCTGCCATCTTCCACTTAAGAGATCCTCTATGTCATCAAAAGCTGGTATCTACTGTGCAAGGTGTCACATTGCATGGGAGGATGTTAAACATACTGTGTGTGACTAGTAAAACATTTCTTGCAGTCATTGTTTGTTTTTTCTTAGTTGCTTTGTTTAAAGGTGGTTCTTACCTATAGTTGGAATAGTAGTGACTATCTCTCCCAGCTTCAGTTTGTAAAGGATTGTGGTCTTCCCAGCGGCATCCAAACCAACTGAAACAGAGAAAAGCGTCAGAGAGAATAGCAAAGAACAACATGTGGATAGATCAACATTTATATACTAAGCAGAATAATGTATAGTGTTTCGTGAAGGTTCATCAAATAGTATATCAGAGCACTTGTGGATGGGGGACTGCCTGCTCTAACATAGGTGGGAAGGATTAACAGACAAAGCCTAATCTCGTGTAACCCTGATAGTTCTGTCAACACAAACCAAAAGGTAGCCTATGCTCGAAGGTCTGCCTGTTACAGTGGAGTAGCCTGGGGCTAAGTCATGTGATGCATAACATGTTAAAGATTACAGGCAACTACACGTGTATCTCTGTGTGCTCACTTCGCTCCTGGGACAATGAAGACATGTTATCTAGCTCCCGTCATATCAACTGTTCTATACCAACGATAACCAGGAGTGAAATGAGCTGACACTGGAACTGTTCAGACTTTCCTACACTGTTAATCACTGCACAAAAGTTCTCACTTTGCATTTTATTAATCCACTTTATATATTCTGTCGACTCAAGCTCTTGCCGTTTGTACATTAAGTGTAAAACCAATAACGTTATTAATAGTAGTTGCTAGCCTAACGTTAGTATGGACAACTTTGAAGGAGGACACAACCTGACGGCAAAGCTGACACGTAGCTAGCGAGTATTAGCCAATACATTTCTTAACATTAACACAACCGGACTAGCGTTGGAGAAATTATGAAACGTCTTTCCACATCTACGTACACATTAGCCAATGGTCAATCACAACAGCAGTTACGTAAAATTACATGTATTACTGTGCTGTTTGATAACAGGTATCGTAACTGCCATCATTAAAACTCAGCTAGGAGGTAAAAAATTTGCCTCTTGCTGTTTATCGATAGCTAACGTTCATGTTGCAATGTCAGATTCTCGGCAACGGCATTATTAAACCTTGTCAAATGAACCAAGAAACCAATGTTATAACAGAGAAGTTACTAAATCTAGATGAATATACTTGTAACAGATTGTTAATAACAGTCGAAACATCAAAGCCTCTTAGACACGTCCCCTCCCACTGACTATAGCGAGGGATGCTGGAACGGCTATTGTGGATTATACTCACCCATAAGTATTCTCATCTGTTTTTTACCGAAGAGCTTTGAAAATAGCGACGAAATTGTGAGTCCCATCTTCACCTACAGACCCACTCCAAAGAATAGCAAAAAAATGTGAATCAACAATCTCCAACAAATCTACCGACTTCTCGGATGGCCTGTAATCTGTTTATGGTAACCACATCGACTAGGTGCAGCTTCTTTTGCTGTCATATGCCACGTCCAGGCCAACGCGGAAGAAATGACGTCATCACTTCGCTCCTTTCCTACTTAACACTTGATGCTAGCCCATCTGTACATCGCTACCCTTGCTTTGCACATAGATTGGTGACTAGCACAAACTTATAAATGTTATCTACTTTGTGTGTGATATTTCCACAATGTAGCTAATGGTGCCATAAGGCATTTTTTTCTGGACAACAGACAAGCTTGACCCCATACCATAGGCTACTGCTAGAGACTGCCGATGAACAATTACATGCTGTTGAGATTGACAAGGAATATTTAGAAGTACAGTTTGTGTCGTTTACTTGAGTGTAGTACAGTTTTGAAAATCTAATGATATTCAGCGAGGTGTTTTTTGTTAGCTATCATTATAATAAATTTGTTGGGACCTCATGCACATGGCCTCCTGCAGAGGACGCTTTCTGCAGGGAACTCTTGTGACGTTCCAAAACATGTTCAGGAAAAAGGAAGACGATGGTGGACACGTATCAGAGGTATTCTCAACATCAAGCTTAAATATTTATCACAGAAAAGGATCTCTTGTTGTATCAAGTATAACAGTGTTGATGCTCCATGTAATACTATGCTTTATTCCGTTGCGTGGTTGAGTTCGACATCTTTTAGTCGTCCATTGTTATCATGAACTTCTGTTTGCTTCTTATCATCACCTAGCTTGGCTTGGCAGCTACCAAACTAACACAGTTGTTTGCCAACGTAAGATATTTCATCTAGCTAACTTGACATTGAGGTAACTTTGGATGTAGAGCATGTTGATAATGTACTAGGTTTGTTATGTTAATAACGTTAATGTGACATGCTGTGTAGGTATTGAAGCCGGAGTCTCATCAGGCTCTGTGCTAGCTGTGCTAGCATATGTGCTGCTACTCTTAGCGTTTATTTTTACTTTTTCAAGTACTGAATGGATGTAGTAACAAAAGGATGGTTTACATCACACTGTATTGAGTTTATGCATTGAAATAACTTATGTCATTTACAACGATACGGTAAGTAACCAGTCGGGTATTAACTAATCTTCAGTATGCAGTCCTGAACTCGTGAATAAGTTTATTCAGTATCTAACCTTAGTGAATGAATAGAATTAAATATTGATATTGTGACTCAGGCTCTGCTGTTCTTAATTTCACAGACTGAGGATGGATACTAGGTGA
Organism: Tenualosa ilisha; assembly: GCA_015244755.2. Lineage (NCBI taxonomy): Eukaryota > Metazoa > Chordata > Actinopteri > Clupeiformes > Clupeidae > Tenualosa > Tenualosa ilisha. The sequence continues at coordinate 97,779 of PYXC01001359.1, forward strand.
GAGTGCAAACGAAACAAACAACAGACATGGAAAAGTTTGGTATGAGCTTTGGGGGTGGCCCCAGCAAAAAGGAGCTGCTGGAAACCATAGAAGGCCAGAAGAAGCAGCTGGTCCAGTATCAAACTCGCTTTAAGGATGTAGTCCGGGCCTACAAGAGTCTCCTGAAGGAAAAAGAGGCTCTAGAGGCTAGTTTGAAGGTCCTAACTGTCTCCCAGGAAGTAGACCTGGGTCAATGCAGTGATGACCCGTCCCTAGCCGGTGGGGTCACCGATGCTTCACCATTGACCTCTGATCTGGGGGATGATCGCTCCTCCCTGCACAGCGAGGACAGTGTGGACACGGCTGCGTCCCTGGACACAGCAGCTAGCGTGGCCAGTGGCAGCACCAAGGGGGACCCACTGGAGGAAGATCAGCAGCAACGGCAGCAGCGGTCCGGTTCTGCAGGAGACGTGACCAGCCTGGCAGTCCCCACATCAGCCTCCTCCACTGGCCAAGCCCAGGGCTCAGAAGACGCAAGCGGGTCGGAGAGCGGCGTCAGTACCAGCAGCAGCGGAGGCCAAGAGCAGCAACAACAGCAGCAGCAGCCATCACTTGGTACCAACACTACTGCTACAAGCACCTCTGTTGAAGCAGACCGCCGCCTTCTGCAGCTCAAGGCCCAACTGAACACGCTGACCAGCTCACTGGCCACAGTCACCCAGGAGAAGTCCCGCATGGAGGCCTCGTTCCAAGCAGACAAGCGTAAGATGAAGCATGACATGGAGGAATTGCAGAAGACTTTGGAGGATGTCAAGAAGCATGAGGAAACAGAGCTGGCTGCCCTACAGGTGAGGATGGAGAGCCTGTTTGACAACCAGCAGACTTGGGTCCTGTTTTCAAGTATCTAGATATTTTATAAATGGTTATTTTTTATCAATTGGGCATTTTGTTTACACGTTAACAGAATTTTAGCCATCTCACACAGATATTTTTTAAAACACTGGATATGTGTTTATGCCATTAAAAAAGATACTAGATATGTGTAAACAGGGCCATAGTTTTTAGTTTTGGATATAATGGTGGATATGTTGTTATTGCTGTTGTGTTGGACCATGAGGTATTGGGGACTCTTTGAGAATCTTGTCTGATGAATTAGAGTGAGAATCAGTAATGTTGAATGCTCACATAATTTAACAGTGTCTGTCACTGGAGAAAGTATGGTTTTATAGGGTTAATAAAGAAAATTTTATATATATATATATATATATATATATATATATATTATGTGTGTGTGTGTATGTATAATAAAAGAACATCATTCATGTTCTGCACTCCATGTTCCACTCATGTGTTCTATGTTCTGCGCTCTCCATGTTCCACATTTTCTTCGTGGCACTGCAGGAGCAGCTGGCGGAGACCAAGGCGCGCGTGATCACACAGCAGCACGAGCGTGAGCAGGAGCAGGGCGACCACGCTCACATGCTCCGTGAGCTCCAGAGGCTTCTGCAGGAGGAGCGCAGCCTGCGGCAGGACGCCGAACTCAAGCTGGAGGAGTCCCGCGAGACCCTGGCCGAGACCATGCAGGCGGCTGACCGAGGGCTGGACCTAGAGGCACGCCTGAAGGAGGCCGTGCAGGAGCGGGAGGAGATGCGGAGGAGCCTCCAGGCGGCTGAGGAGGAGAGGAGGAAACCCAACCCGCTGGTGGAGGAGCTGCAGGGGGACGTGGCTCAGCTCAAAGCCCATTTTCACCAGCAGCTCCAGCAGGAGATTAGAAAGGTAAAAAAGACACAGAGCTCATCTCAGATACACAATACACAATGAAGAGTTATAAGATGTTGTAGTTGTCATTGTCAGCATTGTGCACTGAAATGTATGTATTTGACAGAAGTGAACTAAAGTAGTATTTTGGACTACATTAGGAATATTGTAGAATTGCTGTTGGAAAGCAATGACTTATAGTTGTCAAAATGTCGGATTGGTTTATGAATTTCCACCTCATAAATTCCTACAATTGTCTACAAACATATCTTGCCTTGCTATTTCTAAGATGCCTGATTAGGACATAAAAGAGTACTCCACATGGCCAACATTACATACATTGACACACATATACATGGATGGATGTAAAAGTATACATGTACACACTTATAAATGTAAAGACATTCATATACTTTCATGCATATAGATTAGTATTTGGCCCTGTAGTGATGCAACACTTTCCCATGCATCAGCACAGACTAAGTTTTGTGATGTTCTCCCCCCTAGGCTGCCCAAGCAGAGGAGCGTATGCAGGACCAGGCCCGCCTGGAGGAGGGGCGTGTAGCCAGTCTGGAGGAGCGCATCTCGGAGCTGTCCGAGCTACTGGGCGCTGTGAGCGCGCCCGCCAGAAGGACCAGCAGACGGCCCAGCGGCTGCGGGAGCGCGTGCTCCAGCTGGACACGGAGAACAAGACGCTGGCCATCGCGGCCTCCTCTGCAGGTCGCACGTCCGACTTCATCCACACCCTCAACATAGACGAGGCTAACCTGGATGTGAGCGCACTGAAGGAGAAGCTGGAGCTGGTCAAGAAGCTCCTCAAGATGGCCGCCCAGAGGAACTCGCAGCAGCCAATGGAGATCGAGAAGCTTGGGGAAGAGAGGCAGGGAGAGGTCGGGGAGAAGGAGGACGGGGAGGAGGGGGAGGTCGTGGGAAGGACGAAGGTGGAGGAGTCGGACGCGGAGAGGAGGTCGGTGTTGTACTACCAGCAGGAGCTGAAACAGGTGAAAGAGGAGTTTGAGCGCTACAAGGTGCGGGCACAGGTGGTGCTGAAGAACAAGAATGCCAAAGACGGGAGCCAGGTGAGGGAGCTGGAGGAGGCGCGCGACCAGCTGGCGGAGCTTAAGGAGAAGTACATCAACCTGCGCATCCACGCTGACGAGGCCGAAGCGCGCCACCGACGGGACCTCGAGGAACGTCATCAGGGGGTGCTGTCCACCCAGCAGGCCCACAAGCAGGAGCTGGAACGGCAGGAGGCACAGCACCGCGAGACCCTCCTGCGGCTGGAGGCGGAGATGCACAAACAACGCGACCGCACCATGGCGCTGCTCACCGAGAAGGACCAGGAGCTCGAGCGACTGCGGGGCGCCGTCGTCACCACCAACGTGTTCGGCTTTGCCGGTCACCGTGGCAACAGCGGTGTCGGCGACGGGACGTCGTCTGAGACGGACACTGGAGGAGCGGGATGGGGCTCGGCTGTCAGGTCGCTGGGGGACGACGTGGAGCTGGACAGCCAGGCCCAGGAGGAGAGCGACTTCATCACGCAGGCCCTGCGGCTTGCCGGCCCCAACGAGCCCACGCTTCTGCTGTACGCTGAGCAGCTCGCCCGGAAGGAGGTGGAGAACGGCGCCCTCCGCAGGCAGAAGCGACGCCTCGAGGAGGACGTTCACCAGCTGCAGGGCAAGCTCATCGCTAATGGTGAGCGGCATGACGAGGAGGTGGCCGAGCTCCGCACCGAGCTGGACAAGCGTGTCCGTGACCAGGGTCGTGATGGAGCCAACCTGGAGTACCTCAAGAACATCATTTACAAGTACCTGACCCTCCAAGACACAAGAGGGCGACAGCAGACCCTGACTGCCATCCTCACCATCCTGCACTTCAGCCCTCAGGAGAAGCATGCCATTATCAAGCAGCATGACCAAGGCTGGTGGACTCCAGGGAAGAGGTAACAGCAGCGTGTGGACATTTTAAGGTTCTGGTCAAGGACTACAACCGCAAGCTATAAGTTATTTGCATTGAAACAACTGTGGTACCTTAGGATTGATCAAAACTGTTGAAATCTGTTTAAAAAATGTGTGGACTTGCTTATCACAGACTTCCATTTCTCTCTATTTCCATATGTGTCACATGATCATTTAGACCTATCTGCTTGAACTCCAGGTTTGTTTACAAACACTAATGCATATATGTTTGACCATAGCATTTGCGTTTGACCATATCATTACCACCTTCACAGTGGCTTTTGGTTACTGCATTGGCTTTTGAACTGTGTCAGCCTTTTTAAGTTAGCTGTACCTCTAGGAAATACTATGTTGCCTGTGTACAGCTTTTCACAGGGAACCTGTGCAAGGACAGTTTGCACAGTAACAACCAGTGGAACTATTCCTGCATCTCTGTTTTGCTTGGTGTCACATCATACTGTCATACCATTGTTGTGCAGTGCAATCAACTGTCAAATGGGTGTGGACAGTTACTGAAAATATGTGGATACCACCCAACCACCCACACTAATGAGTTTACCCTACGGTGCAAGCAGTTCTAAATCTTATAAACACCATTTGGCCTTTACATGTAGAATTACAGTGGTTTCTAGACACTTTCAATCCAGATATGTAGAGGTTGAGTCCCAGCCATTCAGTCTGTATTAACAGTCTGGTCTCCATAGTCACTAGATGACCTGGTTTTCTATAGAACATTGGGCCTCATTCACCAATCATTCTTAGGAAGGAATTTATTCTTAAACTTAAACGCACAAATTCCACAAAGATTCTTGCATTCAGCAGTGTTCTATTTTCTGAGACTTGTGAACAGTTTTCATAGATCTGTCTTAAGACTACATTTAAGAGTAGGAAGATAGGAAGATATTGCTGAATGAGGCATATTTGTCACAAAACCGCCTGGTTTCACTTAAGTCTCCATCCAACTCATCATGTAAGGACAACAGAAACCACTTTAATGCAAAAGCCACTCTTCACTGTGTTACGTTGTCACTATGCTTAGGGGATGAGAAGAGGTTCCTAAGCTCTCTCCTGTACATAGTTCTGTGATAATTACTCTGTGTGAAATTAATGAAGGGTTCACTGTAATCAAACCTGTCAACCTCCAAAGCGGTATTTTATAGAAAATTTATTAGAGTGATATATTAATACTAAGTGTATATTTTGACTCCACTACAACGTAAAATAAACTTTATTTTCCTCCTTTATGTTTTGTGGCTTGTTTTGTTTTGTGTGAGTTCGTTGTTCATAATGTCATAGTCCTATTACACCTATGCTCGATGTGAAAACGTAGAAGAACGACTTAGCTGTAAAATACAAACTTAACCGAAAGTTTTTGAAATATAGGCTATGGAATCCTTGATTTATCCGCCCTAACATACAGAGCCTATTTCTTCGTCATTCCTCTAGAGGCCGGATGCATATAGGACTCTTGAACAATGCAAGTTACAGCCGGAGGGTGGCATTGTCGTCAAATTCATCAAGAACCGTAAGAGTATTTTACAGAGATACAAAGTGAGCTTAGCGTTTCAAATGTATGTTTTATTCGAGTTGGCAACTGAACACCATGATTTAGTCGTTTTAATTAGTGTAAATAAGTGCGTAACATTAGCATAACATCGGCAGAGGATTTTTTTCCCGAAAAAATTCTCGAAACTTGTCTGCTACGTGGCTGGCACGTAAGTGCTTCCCAAGATTCCTTGATTTAGAGAGGGGGTCGGTAGAGACTGAGACTCAGCGGTAATGATGTTTGCACTGTAAAATTTTGTTCCGTTTTTGTCATTTTTGGTTCGTGTACTAAATGTAGGATTAGGCTACCCGCTACAGTGTTTGATCAGTTCGAGGCTATTGCGAAGTTGTAGCCTACAAACCTATTTGGGTCTTGTAAGAAAACTCAATCATTGAAAAGTGTGGAGCAGCTCGAAAATGCCAAGCAATGAGTTGAAGCAAAGGAAAAAGAACATATCCCAAAAACAAAACGACGACCCGAGCGATGGAGCGAAACAGAATGGCGAGGCAGAGGTGAAGAAAACCGAAGCACACGAGTCAAAAACATCAATTCAGAACAGAACTTCTCTCTGTTTCCCTGAGCTGAGAACGCTTCTGTGCTTTCTCTGTGTCTCCTTCTGCGTCGCGCTTACGTGGTAAGTATCCCTTTGGCCGTGCCTTACGCACTTTTCCGTGGCACATCTAAGCTGGCAATTCGTCTGTGTAGCGGACGAGGACAACACAACTCCATTAGCATATTTATTTCTGTAATAAACTGATTCTGTGATGTGTTACACAGGGTGGTCCTCCTACAATATGAACGCTTTGCCGAAGTGGAGGACAAGTACAAAAGTCTATACTTGAGAACAGCAACCTACACAGACCTCGAACAGAGAGTAGCGAAAGTATCTGAAAAGGTGGGTGTGACTTATTCATCATAGACAGCTAATAATACAGGGACGAGAAGGGCAATGATGTGAAAAGGGGAAGGCCATGTTTGTCACAGGTAAGTTAAGCAAAAAGATGGTGAGGGCCATTTTGGTAGTCTGAGAGAGGAAGCCGCTGCACAGCTTTTGCAGAGGTCGGTTTTGAGTCAGTGCTTTGAATCCAAACTAAAAGTTATGAAGTTATCTGAATGTCACTACAGTGAAGATACCTGAAGTTTGTCTGCAGTGGCACACACAAAGAAGACATTCTTTTTGATGCAGGATACACACTTACACACACATACAGCAGAATTGTGTAATGTTGGACAGGTACAAACATGCACGCAAAAGCATATCAGCTCAGAGAAACACCCTGTTTTATGTTGTGGGTGCAGCTCGATGCCTCCAAGAATCGACTAGAGGGAGCGCTCTCCTCCATCTCTACAGCAGCCAGGCTGGTGAACGACGTTGCCTCGCTCCGATCTGTCATCGCAGCAATGCAAGCATCTGGAGAAGACGAGGTCAATGGGTCCTCCTCAGCAGGCATCCAGGAAATCAACGGCCGCTTCCTGAATGTGACGGAGGCATGGCAGTTGGGCCTGGCCGCCGTGACAACTGACCTGAAGACGTTGAGGGAGGAGTCTCGTGCCTCGCACGGCCGCGTCACAGAGAGCGTCAACGATGCAGACCGCCGCCTACGTGCCCTCACCGAACGCCTGGAGGAGTTTGAGGACAGCACACGACGGAACGCGCGTGCCTTTGAGCGCACCGAGGCAGACGATGTGCGGCAGACTCAGGGACAGCTGGACTGGAACACGGCGCGCATCAGCGAGCTGGACGAAAAACTTGCCCGCCTCGCTCGCACTGACCATGAGTTTGCAGAGCGGCTGGACGAGCATGTTCCCCGTGCCCAGCAGTGCCAGGAGCACCTCCCAGCCGTGGAGGAGGCTGTGCGCTCCATCCTGCGGCTGTCCACGGGCTTCGTCTCCATGGAGAGGCGCGTGGAGGAGCTGGGCCTGCAGGTACTGGGTCTGGAGGACAGTATGCTTAGAGGCCTCACCCAGACACTGCAGATCAGGCAGGCCTTGGATGCCCTGAAGGCCGGTGGTGGGGGTGGGGGTAGGGAGAGGCAGGAGGAGCATCACTCAGCAGGGAGTGAGATTGATGCCATGCTGGAGATTCTCAGGGAGATGGAGATGGAGAGAAAGGAAGCTGGAGATCACAGGGAGGAGGAGGAAGGGGTGACGGAGGTGGAGAGGAAGGAAGTGACGGAGGAGCAGCAGGAGGAGGTGGAGAAGGAGATGGAGAGAATGGAGAATGGGGAAAAGGTGGATGAAGGCACTGTGACTGACTCAATCCCCCTAGAAGATCCAGAAAATAAACTGGGAGATGTCATGGACAACCCCAGGTCAGTAGCTGCAGAACTTCCTGAATCTCCTATTACTGAGGAGACCCAAGCTCAGGGCAGGGAGGCGGACATTCCAGAGTCCCAGTACAGTGACATCAATGTCTGATGTCATCATTGTGCGCCTGCCAGCTGTACTGTATTTAGCCACTCCCTTTGTATTACACTGCTATTGATGCTGCCAGTGGAAAAAACGTAGTAATGGAAAAGTAAAAGTATTAACAGCATATTTGCTCTGGTGTTTACAGTGTTGTTTTCTTAATGCTGTTTTAACCTCTGCTGTAGGTTTTTATATCTCAGTAAGTCTTGAACATGGCTGTTACTGCTCTTACTGTATTTCCAGTTGTGTAAATGCAGCAAGAACTGCACTGTCTTGTCATGTTGTCATTTCTAATGAACCGAGATGTTATTTTCAACACGTAACTCATCTTTATCATCATTTTAACATTTCAAAAAGTACTGTATAGTATTGTTGGATTTTCATGTCTACAATGTCACAGAATGTCACATTTTATAACTAAAATAAAAATACACTTTGTAGAGACTGTTTTTTTCCCCATTTCTAGCAAAGATCTAGTAATCCTTCACTTCCCTGCAAATGCAACTCCTCAGATTGACATAACTTGTAGGAAGGTAGTTCAGTAAGGTAGACCTGTATATTTCAGCAAAAATTCAATCCAGGCCTGTTGTTTTAGGAGACAGGGCGCTATATGTAGGAAAAAGAATGAGAAATTTTGAATTAACATAGACTGAATACATAACCAGCCAATATTAACTGAATGGGGCATAGGAAAATGAAACTTAAAGTGAGTTCCTGTGCCCCATCTGTTGGTGTTGACTAGCATTTCCCTATTGGGTCTATGATGTATCAAATTCTCTCATTCTTTTTCCTACCAACAGAACTTGGTGACCTCAAACAAAAGGTCTTTGAATTGATTCACACCAGATTTCTCCTTCAGTCTAGAAAGACTTGGTGTGAAGGCGCTGGTGAAATCACATTCCAGGCCAGCTGTTTTGTCTACAAAAAAACCTTGATTTCATACTCTGGTGCCAGTTTGCCTTTACTGATCCACAATGGCAGACAGATCTACAGGGCAGAAAAGAACACTCAACCCTTGACCCACACTAGCAGCATTGCAGAATACATCTTTGTGTATCACATACATATTATTTTAGTTTATTAAAAGTCAAGTCATAGCTACGGTGTAAATCCAGTACATCATGGATATCACAGCTGCAATCAAGTGTGTGTGATTAGAGGTTTGTGGGTCTTTGCATCAGTAAACCGATTCACCTCACTGTTGTGTAACTGTCATGGCTTGTTGAAGAGCAGTGTTAGTTGGCCTCTTATATAATAGGATAGCTGAGACCAACACCAGACGTGTATTTGGAGTCAGTGGTAAAAAAAAAATATATATTCAGGCTGTTACTGAGGCATAATGGATTTATGTATTTTTTAAGGCTGCTGCTGATGCTGCTGTTGAGGATGCTGAATGGCAGGGCAACTTTGAGCAGCGCTACCAAGCAACCACATAACCAGCTTCATGTGTTTTGCTTTTAGGATCACAGTAATTAGCTTACTGAGGATAGCACTGTCAGAAAAAACACAACAAACACAAGTTGTTACCAAATCATAATATACCAATGATGAGTTAGAATCATGCCTAATGTTATCCAAAATTAGGGTACCACAGTACTCAAGAACATTGCTCAGAAAATCGTTTGTGTTCAACCATCTTAAAATCACTGAGCTACGTACCTTAAACGCTAAAATGCTGTCTGGCACTTTCTGGAAATAGTGGCTATGTCATGCTGTTAGAGCCTCTATTAGGATGAAACACGGGTTAACATTTGGAATAATGTTGCTGGGCAACCACAGACCAGTTCCATTTGTTGTTGTTGTTGTTGTTGAATGATTAAAGTACTCCAGAAAAAAAACATTGCTAGCCAAAATAAGTGGGAACAACACACCCAAACAACAACACTCGGGAACATTGCTCAGAAAGTTCCCTTGTATACTATGAGCGTACCAACAATGAACTCTGTGAACTCTAGGCCATAAGTGAGGACAACAGTCCCAGCCACATTCCATCAAAATTCAATTGAAGCCAAGCCATAAATGACAGCTGAAAAAAAATGTTTTATAGTCTTTGTTAACATGCTATGTAATCCAGGTTTATTATTGGCTACAATTACATTCCCAGTTATTTTTCAGCTTGCATTGCTAGTTTTGTTATTAGCTTCTCAAGCCAGGTGTCATGCAATTTTCCAATTATCCAGTTTGGAGCCTCTTTCAAGGCTACAGGGGTCAGACTGGCATGAGTAACACTGGCATGAGTAACTCTGTGTGGGTCTGTCAAAGTGGGTGTGGGTGAGGGTGTGTATGTGCTTTTGTGTGTTTGTGTGTGTGTTTGCATTTTGTGCATCAGTCCCCTAAGGTGTGTGTGTGTGTTTTTTTCTTCTTCTTTTTTTCCTTAGTGTGAGAGCCTTCTAGCTACACTGGGCAAACTGGAGAATGAGGCTCCTCCATCCCAGCTGGCCAGCCTGGAGCAGGAGGTCTCCCAACTGATGTCCTGGTCCTCAGAGGCCACTGCCAAGTGGCAGCAGTCCAAGGAGAAGCTCTCGGCTCTGGGCCGCGCCGTGGAGGGCATCGAGGAGCGCACCTCCAGCATCACGCGCGACATGACGGCCAAGGTGGCAGCGGTGCGCACTGATGTGCGCCGCATGGGCGGTCTGGAGACAGACGTGGAGTCTCTGCTAAGCCGCACGGGCCAGCTTGAGGAGGCGGTGGCCACAGCCGAGAGGACCATGGTCAAGCGCATGGCCGAGATCCTGGCCGGCAGCATTGACCGCGTGTCCAACCTGAAGAGTGCCACCGAGCGGAACGCTCAGCGCCTGGAACAGATGCGCAAGCGAATCCCCGAGCTGCTGAACACTGACGGACAGCTTTCCGAGCGAATCCTGGCCCTGGAGAGTGGCCGGGCTCGCCTCATGCGGACGGTGACATTTGCGGCAGACCTAAAGCCCAAAGTTTTCACCATCCAGAGGGACTTTACTGGCCTGGAGCCTCGGCTGGATGACCTGACCCTGAGGATCGGTCAGCTGGCCGAGGAATTAATCAAGAGCGAGAAAGACCTTGGAGAACTGAAAGCGAGCCTTGCCAGCTTTGGCGTGACTCAGGAAGGACTTTTAACAGCATCACCAGCAGAACAGGAAGTGGCTATGGCCTCTGACCAGTCCACCCACTCTGTCAATCACACTGAAGAACAGCCAGCCAGTGTCGACCTCCCACATGGAGAGCAGTGAACATCTTGTTCTCTGTCCTTAATGCAGTTTTTTAAAAAATGCAGCCTGCTGTATGTGGTGAGTCAGGAGTGCTCACATTATTCATTAAGGGTTGCCATACTGAAATGTGTAATTACTGATGAATTAATGTGTTATTAAATGTGTAATTGCTGATGAATTAATGTGTTATTAAATGTCAACTTGTTTGGTATGTTTGTGTGGAGTGTTTTTCATCCCCTTCATCCACTTGCTGATATGAAATTTGAGAGTGAAACAGCGGCTATTGTGACACCATGACTCCTTTAAATACAAATATTGATTAGTCAGTGAGCTGCAGCTTCTTGATTCTCAAAACAAAAAGTTCACAGAAATCAGTAGAGCCAGTAGATCAGACACAGTATGTGTCGGTTTGAAAAGGATAGTTTGAATATTAGACACAGTAGGCGTCGGTTTGAAAAGGAAAAGTCCAGCTTTTTATCTATCACCTTTAAACATTGTCAATACTAAACCAGTTTAACTGCTTTTTTTCTATGCATGCAGCATTCTTGTATGTTCTATACAATGTTTACCTTTGGGCATGACTGACACTTTCTGGTTGAGTTCAGGAATATTTCAAGTGATAGAAAATGGAGTCAATGGAAATTCATGGCCAGGCATGCAGCACACCCTCCCAGCCAATCATGAATCTCTGAGTGTAGACATGTGACCTCCTGGACCAATGAGGATCTGCAGAACATTTGCTATGTTGGTGAGTGAGGGCAAATGAAAAGGGATGTCTGAGATGCCTGAGTGGCAGCCGAAGATAAGAAGGACCACTAATCACAGGTCTGTGTGGAAATGTTTTGCAAAAGGCAGCAAGTTACTTAGATCTTTGATACTGTGGTGCTCATGGTTTGAAGTTTGTTTAAGTCCCTCTCATGTTCACCATCTTACAGTAGTCCATTTTTTTAATTTGCTGTTCTTAATTTTACTTTATTAAAATACTTGTAGGACCACATCCATTTAGAACAACAGTTTTATTGGAAAAAAAAACAATAACAGCCAAAACAATCAGATTTTTAAAGATTTGTAGAGAGCTTTTTATGACATGACATGACCCTTCATAAAAAAACAAATAAAAAAAACTATTAAAAAATACAGTGCAGGTTGAAGTGTTTAGATTCACAGAACAGCAGTCCTCAGAGACTATGGAAAGTGTGATCTTCCCATTCATTTCAATTACACAATGCTCTCCACCTCTCCTCCTCCTCACACAGACACACACAGATGCAGAGCATTTTTGTTGCTAAATGTCCAAATAGACACTCATATCCTCCTGAAAGATATCTAACTCAGCACCTACTAGCACATCCCATCTCCACATTCTACCTCTCTTTTTTTATCTCTTTACCTCTCTTAGCTCTTTTTTACACCTTGCTTGCTGCTGCAACCTTTACTTTGCTTGTTGCTGCAGCCACTGCTCTCTCCAGGGCAGCAATGGCCTCCGCCTGGCTGTCCAGCTGTTCAGCTTTGGCTTGCAGGTTCTCCACGGTGCCTCTGACCTGCCTCAGATCTTCTACAGCCTTGCTGAGGCTCTCTGCATCTGCAAGACTATCCGTTCTTTGCACCAGGGCCTCCAGCTGCTGACCGAGGGAGGAGAGGTCGGCCTGGACAGTCCCCATGGAAGCCAGACCACCCTGGAGCTGCTCCTCCATGTTGGATTTCAGTTCCTCCAGGTCTGCCTTCAGAGCCTCCTGGGCTTTCTCTATGGCCTTGCCCTGGGCAGCCAACGTGCTTTCATGGGAGTCGAATTTAGACAGGAGGCCCTCCAGGCGGCTATCCTGCTCAACATTGGCATTCGCCAGGGCATCAGAGGTCTCCTGTACTCCGGTCAGCTGATTCTCCAGGGTATCGCTGCGCTTCTGTGCCTTGGCGATCTCTTCCCGCAGTTCTTTTTCCAGGCTCTGGAGGGCATCGCTGGTCTCCTGCTGACCACTCTTCAGGCTCTGGGCCTGGTCGGACATCTTCTGAACGCTGGCCTCAGCTTCGGTCACCTCCTGTCGCAGGGCACCAGCTGTGGTCTGCACGAGCGTGCGTACTGACTCAATCTCCTCTGAGAGCGACCGCATCTCTTTGTTTCGACCCTGCAGCTCCTCACGGACCGAGCCGATCTGCTCACGAAGGACGCCGGCGTTGCCCTCAGCAACCTGGTTGGCAGTGTGCAGGTCGGCGATGGCGGTTGCCATAGCGGTCAGCTCCTGCTTCACGAGTACAGGGTCTTCACTTGCCTCCACACGGGCACGGAGCTCCTGCAGCTGGGTGCGTGCCTCGCTCTGGGCGCCGGCAAATTCGGCCACGCTGTCGGCGATGGAGCGGCTCAGCTCGGCCAGACGGTCCTCCACAGTCTTCTCCAGCGAGGAGAAGTCCCGCTCGCGCGCCTCTTTCACCTCACGGATGCCCTCCGACAGGTCGAGCAGTATCTCCTTCTGGAGCTTCTGGAGAGCCTCCTCCACGCGCTGCGTCTCCTGCTCGCCCTTCTGCATTGCCGTGCCCAGGAGGCGCACTGCGTTTTGCCCGTCGCTTACGGAACCTTCCAGAGATGCCAGAGAACTGCTCAAAGTATCCACCTGCAGTGGAACAGTGTTGAAGAAGACAGAGAGAGAGTAGGTCAGATAGAATTGTGGGTAGAGGAAAGATGAAGGACAGAGAGAGGGAGAAGATGAGGTGCAAAGCCCAAATTAAGTGGAAAATGGGGAATCACCTGGTGCAACAAACACTGTCAAATTAATGCATTTAGCAGACGCTTTTATCCTATTTGTCATCAATTATATCAGGGCCAGTCTCCCTTAGAGCAACTGAGGGCTAAGTGCCTTCAAGGGCACAAACGGTGGCAGCCAGGATTCAAACCCACAATTTTTGCATTCCTTAACCACTACGCTACCATCGTCCACATTTTACTTTGTGCAAAGCGTCTGGAAGTGGCCTTTCTCGTGGGCAGATACTATCTGCGAACTTAAAAAATATTGGGCATGCAAGAGCCCTCTGTTCGCTGATTGCCCAGCCAAAATTTTGGGGGAGGAAACCTAAGCTAATGGAGAGATCCCTGACTGTGCTGTAGTGAAATGTGATATTGAGCGGAAACACTAGGTGGCGCTAGCCTAGCTAGGAAATTACTAAGAGCGAAACAAATCAAAGTGGGCAGTGTGCTCAAGAGAGACAGAGTGGACGTATAAGAGAAAGCCCTGGGAGACAGATGGATTAGTCCATATGCCCTTTAAAAGCAAAATCAGTTAATCTACAGCTATGCTGGATCTACGAAGACACACACATACACACAAAGAGGTGGTGCTTCGTGAGTGCAGTTTTCAGTGATAGCCCAGCTTGGACAACTAAACAAATAGTCTGGTTTGGAATGTCAGGGTGTCAGTGTAGACAATTAAGGATGCCTGAATGCACAAGTCTAAGCAGCAATATTGAGTGATGTGCGCTTCATGAAAGTGGTAATGGTAGACTACAGTCCGTGCAAGCCAGATTCACTCCCATGTACTGAAAGTGACCTCATCTGTATACTTTTACAGGCGCAGGAAAGGCTTGGGAAATAACTAATTCAGCAGCACAGGATGATACAGCCTGAGTGCAGATTGAATAGTATTATTAGTATAATAGTATTATTTAGTTGTCTAACAGTATTCTGCAAAACATCACTGCTCTACATGCATTAGCCTACCCCATTAACTCCACTGATCCTATGCAGTGACTGTGAGGTAGCCTCTTACATAACTCAAGTGACAGGCATGATGTGGAAGGAGCCTATTCACCATGAGATTGAGAAATTAAGACATCTAAAGGATGGGGGGAAACTTTTTTTTCTTTCGTTTCAACATCTTTTTTCACAAGCTTGCATCAATGAATAAATGAACAATAAAGACATAGTTTCAACTGCTGGACAACCAATGTGTATCCACAATAGTCTGAATTTCCCAAGCTAACCCTGATAATCACAATAAGTGTTTAAAAATGTTTGATTTGATTGAATGTATTAACGTTGGAATAGTATTACTGTTAACAAAAAAAAACATACAACAACTAATTTCTCTACTGCCAACTCATCAGGCTTCTTAGGGGGGAGGGGATGCATTCAGACTGGTCATTTCCTTCTTGTAAAACACTTGAAATTGATCAATTTCATCAGCTTTTAAAGACATATTATTTTCAGTGCATGATAATTATAGCCTTCTGACTGTCTGATACAAAGAAAAGCTTTTTCCATTACAAAACTGAATAGGACTTCTATTGCTCGGACCATCCTACCTGTTGAAGAACACTCTCCACTTTCTGTGCCAGTTCAGCGTTTTTCTGTGAAGACTCTTCATGTCTGTTGCTTATTTGGCTGACTTCTTCTAATACTTGCTGAAGGTAGAAAGACGCAAAACCAGCGCCGGCCACTAATGAGATATAACAAAGCGCAGCCAAAAGTTTCATACAAGTTCCCGAACTCGAACTTGATTTGGGGTGAGGGGCTGGAAGGGTCTCTGCCTTGTTAGCTTTCTGATTTTTCTTCGCCACGTCATCCTGTTGCTGAGGTGCTGGAGCATTTTTCTCGTTGTTGTTGGCGGTCGCATTGTTCTTATTTCTGTGTTTCACAGTCATGTCTGCTGTGATCCTGAGTTGGCTGTATGCTGCGCAGAGGGAAGCGGAGCTCACTTATGACTTGGTAGATGATCCCAATATTGTTACAGAGGAACTGGCGTATCAGTGAGCGTGTCGTGTCCGTTCATGGAAACGTGTGGAGGTATGCAAAAAAGGGGCGTCCCTCTCAAAACTGTACCATACATAGAGCATTGAGTCTATTGCTTGGATATCCATATATATTGTCCCAGTTGCGATATTTTCAGGAACGCGAATACTTGTCCAACAAGAACCAATTCGCATGATAAAGATATCTCATTCACACTGGCTGATATCCAATATGAATATGCCGATATAGGCTATGCTTGGTCTTATGTTATCAATGATTCGGATTCTACATTTCAAAGGGTGTGGGGTCTGGTAATGACAGCGGAAACATAAACATTCCCCTCCGGATTTCTGGAGAACATAGCCTCGGGCCGTATGATATCTCAGTTCGGAATGCGACTGGAAACCCTGTTCTCCTTTAGAAAACTTTAGGAAACGGATTAGTGAAAAATTCTTACCCAGTTCTTATGGCTGTTTGGGGTTCTTGAAATGTCACAGTGTGGAATATAGCCTATGTACTTTTTTTTTCTCGCTCCACCCGTGCGACGTGGCATGAGTCACATAGCTTATACTTTCCTCCACACACTTTCTGCTCTAAACAAAGCTCACTTTGCTGTCCATTGAAGGCCCAATAGTCTATTAGTTCATATGTCTTACAGATCTGAGCAACCTACGCCTATAAATTCGTGTTAATGGCGTCTGTTGGAAAGTAGCCAAGATTTAATTGTGATTGAAATATGATAATGCATTACAGTTCAGAAACAAATATTATTATTTACAAATCTTCATCAATATACCAACACATAGGCCTGGGCTGATTTATGGTCTTCCTATCGTCACATAACAAATTGGCCTAATGTGCTGCAATGTAACATTTTCATTTAACTACTCAGCAGCCACCCAGTGACGGCAGACCACAGTGGACCAAACCGCTGAAGCATCAGATATCATACAGGCCTACACCAGCTTGCAAGTTTGTTGCACACAGTTGTATTTTTTCTGCTTGGGGGCGGGTGCATCCTCTCGTCACCCAACCACTGTCGCTTGCTACGTTCGCGAGGAGAGCAGAGCTGAACTCCCGCCACAAACTGAAAGCACGACAGAGGGTTGCTAGCTAGCTAGCTAGCTATCAAATAAACGGGATGGCTTCGCGTCAGAGGACTAAAAAGTTGACACACTTTGAGGTTGTCAACAGATGGTGTCTGGATTTTTATGTTGCAGAGGCTCTCGACGCTTTTCGGGATGATGAATACACACGATTTTCCCAAATCAGAGAACATCTTCAAAGTAAGTAACATTTGTGAGGCGTATGTCTTACAGTTACTTAACCCTGTGTTAGCTACGCTAGCTAGCAACTGATTTAGCTGAGATACTGGGTGATCATAACAAGTATAACAACAACAGCAAGTGTGCAAGTAATGTTGGGTTCAAGTTAAGTAGAACTTTGTCAACAACATTGTCCTATCAAATGTAACGGTAGTTGTTGTTACCCTAACGTTAACTCTATTAACAGTTGTCAATGCACCTGTGACAAATGCAGTGACATTTCAGTAGTACAGTTAGCTATGCCTATTATGCGATTTGGTTGAGTGGGAAACGGGCTAAACGTAAGGTTAGCAACCTCAGTTAGGTGACTTCTAACTCCTAACTTGGCGTTAGCATACAAAGAAA
>PYXC01001359.1:120000-132500 GCA_015244755.2 Tenualosa ilisha
GTTGTTCTTTAAATGGATGCATGCATGAATTTCTAGAAAGATGATCGTCATGGTGTGTAATTAAATGCCTTTGAGAGTGATTTGCATTATCTTTAGGTTTTATACATTTTCAGCTTATTCATGATCTTATTTTTAGTGTAATCTTTCAGGAAGTGGATGTTTGTACATCGTTGTGTGTGTGTAGATGAATGGATTGTTCTGTGTGTTCTATATATTTTGCTTGTATTACATGTCTTTAATACGTATTAATTCCTTATCCTAAGATAGTAAACCCTCCTTATGAACGTGCTTTTTGAGGTGCTGACCCTGTCTCAGAGTGCTTTAACAGAATAGCAGACGTTAGAAGAATGAGTACAGGAAGCAGAGGGGACTGACCAAATGTTCTAATGGAATCCTGGAATCATGAGGAATATTCCAGGACTATTCCAGGACTATTCCAGGACTATTCCAGGGTTAATCAACCTTACTGAGTGCTGTCAGTAAGACAAGGAACAAGAACATTTGGTACAACAGAGACAGAATAGCGAACCAGCAATGTGAACTAATGGGGGCAAAGACAGTGAAACTAAGACTGGGTTTGTATGCCCCCACTGCTGGTTAAGCTCAGCTGCCAATTCAATATTCGTTACCAGATACCAGATGCTCTTGTTCTTTTTCATTCAAAACAGCACAACTTAGCAAATAGCTGAGCAATGTTCTATTTCCATCTTTAATTCATGCAAGCCTATTTATTTGTTGGATTTAGGCTATACATTGAGTCGATATTCATGAAGCGGTATGCTAGGCTATTTGCTAGGCTCTTGTGCTGTCTGCCATCTTTCCATCTGTGTTGGCGACTAGTTTGTTTATCCCTTTTACTGTTGTGCTGGACTCTTTAAATGCTGTTAAGCCACAGACTGTCTGATTTGTAGGAGAAACAGACAGTCTTCCAGTGTCAGTGATGGATTGGAGACTGAAATTTGCTCTCAGTTCATTCACTATCTGGGGAGCTGCTTGTTAAACTGAGACATAGACAGCTAAAGAACACATACTCATCTCCATGTTCAAATACAAATGGTCATCAAACACTCTGGTTATCTGTATGGTAGCAGTTGGACCAAAATGCTGGGTTTGTAAGTAGGGGGCTTGGACAGTGGACAACGGCTTCCAGGTCTTGTACATTTACAAGTATGTAAGTGCATGGAGTAGAAGTATGCGTTATGAGCTGAGGGAAATGTGCTTTAGAAAATAGAAGTCCAACCACGTGTGTGTTCCAGTCATTGACTAAACCAGCTAATTCTAACATTCTCACCAGTGCTTATTGCACAGGCCGAACCAGTGCATGCTTGGACTTGTATGTTCTGAAGCTCTGTTCTCCACCTCTGTGTTGGTGAATGTCTTTGACCCACCACTGCTCCCTAATGTGGTACGCAGGCGTGGGAGAAGACCAAGGCAGTGGCCGTTCACAGGGACGATGGCAGAAGGTCAGGGTGAGAGTGAGGCAGAGAGCGAAGACACGGTGCGACGTTACCGCACAAAGGTGGTGGAACGGCGACGCCAGAATGAGTTGGGCTCTACCATGCCAAACGAGGGCACTCCTGGTGATGCCACTCGACGTTTGGCAGACTTCAGTTCAGCCACACTGATCCTTAGCGGCAGCTCCAAGACCACTGGGCGTTATCAGAAGGACCCGTTCCGTCACACACCTGTTAGGGGCAGTGCCTCAGGTGCCGCCAGATGCTCAGGGCAGCTGGCATTCACTCTCTCAAGCGAGGGCACTTCTAGTGAAGACAGTGACAAGAGTGACATAGTGATTTTGCTCCACCGGGCCGGGGCAGGGGTCGAGGTCAAAGCCAATCCCGAAGGCACAGCGATGCCCACCCCCTCTACCCAGTACCACTCGTGTGGCTCAGAGGCAGGGCAGAGGAGGGGCGGCAGGAGCAGTAGCAGTAGCAGCAGCAGCAGCAGCAGCAGCAGGAGGAGGAAGAGGAGGAGGAGGAGGTCGTTGTTTGCTAACAGCGCTGCTGGCGCACCTTCCTCTTCCCTCTACAGCAGAATAATGAACGCCACGGCGACCAGGGAGGAGTGGAGTGACGAGGAGTCACTGTTCAAAGATGACAATGCAAAACGAGGTAAATGCAAACTAGCTGTTCAGAATTAGAGGTGGGGAATGGAGAAACGAGTATCAGGTAGACGCAAGAATCCAATGCTTTGATTGACTGGAATTGTTCGCCTCTGACCTTATCAATACCTTCTGACAGTGCCAGCATGTTTTGTATCATTTTCCTTTACTTTTTATCTTCTCAGAAAAGCCCAGGAGTAACGGGAAGAAAAGGGTAAGCATCATGATGTTGCCCACCTGTTCAGTGTACAATGTTGTTTTTATTTTGCTTTTGAAATTAGCGACTGTAAGGGGAGCCGTCTTGCCTGGTATGCCTTTAAAATAACTTAACGGCATAGAGCAATAAAGATAAGACCTTAAGGATAAGACCCTAAGGTGAGGTCTTCGATAGAAGAAACCCTAAAAGATCTAAAAAGGTTATTGATGTGACATAAGCAGTGGAGGTATATTTTATGAAGTCCAGTACAGTGTTGCCATGTTTCTGTGCTGCAGATTTGGACAGAGGAGGAGTCCCGCTGGGTGAGGGAGGGAGTTGCGCGTTTCGGTGTGGGTAAGTGGGCACAGATTCATTCAGCGTATCCTTTCACTGGACGCACTTCTGTCAACATCAAAGACCGCTGGCGAACCATGAAGAACACCGGACTGATCTAAATGGAAATTTCTGGAATTTCACCCCTAAGGACTGAATTGAACTGATTGTAAACATTTGTTTTCTTTTGCTTTGTTTCAAATGTTTGATGTTTTAAATGTGTGAATAAGTAGGGATTGTATAACAGATTTTGGGTGATTGGAAGGGTGAGGCATTAAATTGTTGTTCACTTTAAAAAGAAAAAAATAATGTAAATATATTTTATGTTTGAACTAAAACACTTGTTCAAATCTGGTTCAAACAGACATATTTTAACACTGATCAAACGCTTTCTGTTCTTGTTGCTTGGCAGCATCATTTCTTCAAGTGCAGGAGATTAAAGAGTATTTTTGTCACGTCGTTTTGAAAACTCCTTCTTGAATATTACATCTTCAGTGTCTGTCATTTCTTTACGTTTCAAATATGCTTGTAAAGTAAATATTTATTTGCCCATCATCACTTTCATCTAGGTTTAAGAATTTGCTCTTGTGTGCAGGGTGTTTGAAAGACTGACAGCTGAGACCCCATTTCTGAGACGTGTTGAGGATAGTATGCATTCTCATCAGAACATCTAGTGTCCTTACATAGATATTCATTTCAGTTCATAAAGATTCTATAATTTTTCTAGAAGAGAAACCACATCAACAACTCCCAAAACTGTTTGATGAGAGTTAGTAGTAGATTAGGAGACACTTGGTTTATGTCAGGAATGAGACATGTCCATGAAGCAGTAGAATTTAATCCTCATCTGTGAAGAAAGCAACCAACAAGCATGTTAGCAGGTTTTGGTGCCCCATGGTAGGACGATTTAAGAATATGCTAATACAACCTATTTAAAT
Source organism: Tenualosa ilisha (assembly GCA_015244755.2). NCBI lineage: Eukaryota > Metazoa > Chordata > Actinopteri > Clupeiformes > Clupeidae > Tenualosa > Tenualosa ilisha. The sequence continues at coordinate 123,569 of PYXC01001359.1, forward strand.
CGATAGGTAGTAGTAAGTACACTGTTTGTGCAAGCAACCTCACTGGTCATAAATGTCCCGGGTGCACTGGAGTTGCCCTAACACGGAGATGCCAACAATTCTCCACATCCACCACCAGAGGGGGCAATCTGGTGGTATGCTTGAATTACAGGCACAATGTGATTGGTCAGTTACTAAAGCACGTGGTGAGGCAGACATGGCAGCGGCCTCGTGTGCCACATGAGTGTTAGTGTTTCGTGTGAAATTTTGTGGATATTCAACGTTGACGTGCATCTGAGGAGAAACAAAATAGGTAAGAAAGTTGTTATTCTAAGTGGGGGTTTTCTTTCGTTAGTAAAACCCATAATGTTAGGCATGACGGTGCTTTTTTTCTTTAGTTCTTGTAGCATTCAAGTTGGCTAACGTTAATAACTTTAACTTCATTAGGGAAGCGGCCTGGCTATAATATCAGGACAGTGTCACTTTAGTTATTCTTTTGTATTTAACAAACAGCATCTTAAATAACGGTGACGTGTCTCTCAGGCGAGCTTATTAGAACATTAAGTCCGTGTCAGCAGTGGTTTGTCAGTCTGGTGGTAGGCTATGCATCGTTCCCTCTGAAAGACTAACGCAATGCTGTCAGTATGTAAATTAGTGCTATGTAACCTACTAAAAGTGATGTGTGGTCCGATTAATGTAGCATACCACATTGTTTTACAATTCAGGTAGCCTGGGAAGCAGACCTAGATCCAACCTTACTGTTCTGCAGACTGCGGCGAGAGGCTAGTGGACCAACCAGAAACATTAATTTCTACAGTATGTAGACTGACCCTTAGAGGAAAATTCAGGGGCAGCGCCTAGGGAGCTGGGGTTAGATACCTTCTCCAAAGGCATCTGCCGTGGATATGGACACGGGAGAGTGATGTTTAATAACACACCCTCCTACATTTTTCCCTTTGGTCCCAAACCTTGGGTCACAAATCTGATCTCCTAACCAGTAAGGTAGTCTTAAGTACATGTGTTTTTTGTGGACTTTTATCATATTTAGTCACAGGACAATAGAGACATGACAGGAAGCAAGTAGGAGGGAGAGATGGAGAAGAACCAGGAAACGACCCCAGACTGGAACCGTACCTTAGTCCCCTGGTCCATGGAATGGACGCCTTTAGAACCCTAGCCAACTGCCTAGGTGCACTCCCTACCCCACCTCTTGTGTTGTGTTTCTGAACTTATATTTGTTTGTGCCTCTCCCATCCCAGCATTACCATGAAACCTAAGAAATCCCTACCAAAAGGCAGACGCCTGGGTTCCAACAAGCGAGGGATTCTCATCAAAGGCAAGTGGAAAGCCGTGGAGCTGGACCCCAGTCTGTTTGCCGACCAGGCCATGGGAGGCCTGGTGTGCTTCGAGGAGCTGACCGACTATTCGCTGGTGGATTCGGACCGAGCCCTCATCGCAGCAGAGAAACTGGATAAGAACACGGAGGAGAAAAAGAAGAAGAAACGTAAGGCAAGCGAACTACAAGCTGAGGAAGAGGAGAAGGAGGAGGAGGAAGTGGCAGAAGTGGACGGACAGGCGTTGGAAGAGGCATTGGTGGAAGGTGACGATGAGGAGCAAGAAGAGCTGGTAGGAGACGACGCAGACATGACAGAGCAACCAGCCAAGAAGAAGAGAAAGAAACAGAAGAAAAAGAAGAAGCCTGCAGATGAAGCAACAGCCAAAGCCAGCGCTAAGGAGGCGGGGCTCTTGGAGACTGGGCGAGCCAATCAATGTGGGTCTGAAGAGCAGGATGGGAAAGACCAGGAGACCGCAGGTGAGAGCCTGGGTCAAGAGACGGAAGGTGACGAGAAGTCCAACAATGCAGAAAAGAAGAAGAAGAAGAAGAGGAAGAAGAAGAAGAAGCAGCAGCCAGAAGTTCCCAGACAAACAGCTGCTACTACAGACGCTCAGACTCCAGCAGCCCCTCAAGAAGACCAAGTGTCCACTCCAGCCTGTCAGTCAAAAAAGAAGAAGGTGAAGAACTGGACCAGTGCCGCCCTGGGAGGCTCATCAGCGGCCCAGGCAGCAGACGTGACGGCGTGGAAGGACCTGTTTGTGCCGGAGCCAGTGCTGCGGGCTCTGAGCAAGCTGGGTTTCTCTGCCCCGACACCCATCCAGGCCCTGGCGCTGCCCCCTGCAATCAGGGACCACATGGACATCCTGGGCGCCGCAGAGACAGGTAAGACTAGGAGAACATTGTCAGATCTGCTGCTGACTGACGGATGTGATCATTAGTTAGTTAGCATTGCGGGTGTTGTGGAGCAGTGGTTACGTCGCTCGACTGATAATCAAAGGACCTGAGTTCGATTCTCAAACCCCATGTTGCGAGTCTCTGTCGCTCTGAATAAAAGCATCTGCTAAATACCAGTCAACATTACTTTATTTAGGAGTAATTAGCTGAATGCTAATGCTTCACCAACCATAGGCCCCAAGCAATAGTCTGGAGAGCTTCCAATGATAGTTCCGTTGTTGGAGCTCACTAAGTGTCGTCAACAGATGAAAGAGAAATTTGATACAACATAGATGGAATGGCAAATACACTGATCATTGACTTACTAGTTTTACACTGCAAGTGCCATTTTTGAATACCTTTCATTTACAAATCATGTTGGTCAGTATTTATTTATATGTATTTCTCTGTACATTTTGGACACCATTGGCAAGCAAACTCTGAGTGTTTCAGTAGTGTATGTGGGTAATTCCACATTTGTGTGTTTTTGTTTTTTCTCTCTTTCCTTTAGGTAGTGGAAAGACTCTTTCGTTTGGAATCCCTGTGATTCACAATATCTTAGAATGGAAGAGTGCGTCTGAGAGCTGGAAATTGAGTCAAGCAGCAGGCGCATCGGACACTGACGCCACACCACAGGAAGGGGGCGCTGTTTCTCTTCCTGACAGTGATGCTGCTGCTACAGGTGAAGAAGAGAAAGAGGGAGAGTCATTGGAGAGCAGCGCCAAAGAGAAGGGACCTGCTGAGGCCTCTGAACAGACCCCATCTGTGACGGTGACTGAAGCAGACGCCCAGAGCAAAGAGGACAGTGCCATAGAGAGGGAAGAAGGTGCAGAGGAACACAACTTGTTACGAGAGAGTGAGGAAGAGGATGAGGGGTTGGAAGAGGATGAAGATGAATTGAGTGCCCAGAGCAATGGCTCTAACAGTGACTCAGAAGATGATGGTGATGATGACGAGCGTGGATGTGTGCCGATCACAGAGACCGCCTTCGACAAGTCGGATGTGAAGGGCAGTGACAAGCAGCCTCTGCTGGCGCTCATCCTGGCCCCAACCAGAGAGCTGGCTGTGCAGGTCAAACACCACATAGATGCCATCGCACAGTTCACAGGTACATAAGAATGTGTGTGTTTAAACTCTCATAGTTCACACAGGTACATCGGGATGTGTGTGTCTAAACTCTCATAGTTCACACAGACACGCAGGGATGTGTGTGTCTAAACTCTCATAGTCACACAGACACGCAGGATGTGTGTGTCTAAACTCTCATAGTTCACACAGGTACATCGGGATGTGTGTGTCTAAACTCTCATAGGGCCTCATTTACTAGCCATTGTCACAGATTTGGCATGAGGATGTTAGTGTGTGTGTGTATACGGACATAAAGATGCTAACGTGTGTGTGTGTGTGTATACAGACATAAGGATTCTAACATGAGGGTGTGTGATCAGGCATAAGGATGTTGATGTGAGTGTGTGTTCAGGCGTAAGTAAGGATGGTAATGTGGGTGTGTGTATGTGTGTGTTCAGGCATAAAGATGTTAATGTGAGTGTGTGTTCAGGTGTAAGTAAGGATGTTAATGTGAGTGTGTATGTGTGTTCAGGCATGAGGATGTTAATGTGAGCGTGTGTGTGTGTTCAGACATAAGAACGGCCCTCATCGTTGGTGGGATGGCTCCTCAGAAACAGCAGCGGGTGCTGAACCGGAGGCCAGAGATCGTCATAGCGACCCCTGGTCGCTTGTGGGACCTCATCAAAGAAGAGCACCCCCATCTCCAGAACCTGCGGCATGTCCGGTAAGATGGAATATTCCAGAGGAGCTGTCACAGGTAGCAGCATCTATACCTCATTAAGGTCTAAGAACCTATGGGCCCCACTACACATCTCTCTCCTCCACTTGCTTCCTCTTGTCTACACAAGGCCAAAAATACACTTCAAAGAGAGTCACTATTCCTAAAGACTGACTGTTTAAGTGGGTAAAGAGTCCATCATCCCATTCTTGTTACTTTACTGACCAATTTTAGCCTGAAATTGAACAGTGTGTCTTACTGCTGTTCTTGTAATTTAATGTTTTTGTAACATGTGTAATAACTTGTTATAACTTTATTGTATACATTTTAAATGTGATTATTACTAGTGACTACCCTCTAATTACTCATTAATTACTAATTTGTTAATGATATCTGGCTCCCCGTGCTACTTTAGGTCACTGGTTATCGATGAGGCTGATCGTATGGTGGAGCGTGGCCACTTCGCCGAGCTGGAGAACCTTCTAGAAATGCTTAGCACGTCCCAGTTCAACCCGAAGCGTCAGACGTTTGTGTTCTCAGCCACCCTGACCATGGTGCACACATTGCCCCAGCGCGTGCAGCAGAAGAAAGGAAAGAGGTTCCAGGCCACCAGCAAACTGGACCTCCTCATGCAGAAGGTGGGCATCAAGGACAAACCCAAGGTCATCGACCTGACCCGCAAGGAGGCAACGGTGGAGACGCTCACAGAGACACGCATCCACTGCGAGAAGGAGGAGAAGGACCTTTATCTTTACTACTTCCTGTCCCAGTACCCGGGCCGCACCATGGTGTTTGCCAACAGCATCGACTGCATCAAGAGGCTCAACTCCCTGCTGGTGATCCTGGACCACACACCACTGCCGCTGCACGCCAACATGCACCAGAAACAGAGACTCAAGAACCTGGAGAGGTTCGCTGAGAGAGACAAGTAAGCAGACAGTTACTCCACACAATGTGACTGAATTGCAATGCTGTATAACATTTCAGATGGGTGTGGCAAGTTAGCAAACATGCTAGTTGGGTGACGAGAACAGCGTATTCTCCATTGGGATTGAATGGCTTCACTCCTGTCAATTTAACCAAGATCATGATCTTGTTGAGTGAGATGTATGTTTTAGAGGTTGTTGCTGTTTGTTAGATAATAGCTAGGCTACAATCATCTGCCTCACTTTTTAGCTGATAGCTTAGCTACAACCTTCTGTTAACTGCCATAACATGGGGCTAGCAATAAGATACTTACGGGTGGAAGAACGCTATTGTTTACCAATATTCAAAACTCCCCTATTGAATGTGTATTTATAGGGAGAAATATGGGTAACACTTTACTTCAGGGTGTTGACATGAGAGTTACATGACGTGTCATAAATATGATATGATGTGCATCATAAACATTAATGAATTTTTTTTAATGTTCATGACTGTTGTCATGAAGTGTCGTTCGTTTTTGTAATGTAAAATTGACACTGTTTGGGATTCGCACGTTACATGTCGCATGTCGACACCCTCAAGTAAAGTGTTGCCGAAATATGCTCTTGCCCAAGCTGCTTTGGGTAAAAGTGTTGACACACCTTGTGTTAAAAAATGCTAAAGACTAACTATAGTTGGTTTGGTTGTGGTTGTGGTATTTGAAATGTTTGCAATTAGGCGGTTAAATGATAAACCGGGCTTAAAGGGATACGCCACCGTTTGGGGAAATCCACTCTCTTTCCACCTCCCCTCGAGTGAAACAGTTGAGTTTGACCTTTTTCCAGTTTATCCAGCACTTTTAGGTCCAGCCCAGCATAGGTCATCATTGAATCAGATTAGACCATTAGCATCTCGCCTATTAGTGGCTCGCTCAAAAGTGACTGAGAATTCTGATATTTCTCCTAATTAAAACTTCACTCTTTTGTAGTTGCAAACTGTAGGCCTACTAGGACCAACTGAAAATGAAACATGGTGATTTCCTAGGCGGATAAGACATACTCTCATATTGGTGTAATAATCGCTGAACTTTGCCACCTACTATTAGATCAGTGGCCTGCACTACTTGACTTTACACATGGAGGGACTATTTTCTCATGTGGCAGCACATTTCATTGCATTTCGTTACCTGTATTTATACATGTGTAATGACAATAAAGTTGAATCTAATCTAATCTAATCTAAAACATTTCCTGTAATGAACAAGAGAAAGTGGTAAACCGCCTAATAGAGTAGCCTGCTGGCTTTGTTTAGTTAGGAGAATCACGGTTCCAGGCTCTTCTGTTTGCCACCACCTCTGGCTTAACTTACCCAGGGTTGCCTCTTAGCCACCTCCTTGGAAACCCACCTGGATTTGGCTGTATTGACCCTTTAAGGTTAAGATGAACTCCTGGCTGATGAACATGTAATTACATGTTGAAGGTAATAAAGGAGCGATTACTGACGTTGTGTCGTGTCCACAGCTGTGTCCTTCTCACAACAGACGTTGCTGCAAGAGGTCTTGATATTCCGAACGTCCAACATGTTATTCATTACCAGGTACGTAACTCATTTCAGCACAGCGTTCTTGTTCAGTGTTACTGATCACCTTCTGTTTGACTGCTGTAAACTTCAGCACATTGTTTTGTTTAGTTGGTTTGGATAGCAACATCATTTAAATGTAATTGAAATAAACAGAACTGAACAAAGTAACATTTGGGTTCTTGTTTTGGTTCTAGGTTCCACGTACGTCAGAGACGTACGTCCACCGCAGCGGCCGGACAGCCCGTGCCACCAAGCAGGGTCTGAGCTTGCTGCTGATTGGCCCAGACGACCTGATGAATTATAAGAAGATCTACCGAACGCTGGGCAAGGACGAAGACCTGCCCATGTTCCCCATTCAGACCAGATGCATGACGGCCATCAAGGTAGAGTACAATACAGTGAGCTCTCAGTGGGTCAGCCAGGGGGACCACCCAGAGATTGCTGCATACTGATACAAGTCATACATACTGTGTGTGTGTGTGTGTGTGTGTGTGTGTGTGTGTGTGTGTTTGTGTTTGTGTTTGCAGGAGCGTGTAAAACTGGCCTGGCAGATTGAGAAGGTAGAGTACCACAACAGCAAACAGAAACAGCACAACTCCTGGTTCAGACAGGCAGCAGAGGCCATGGAGATCGACCTCGACGACGACATGCTCATTTGTAAGTCTACACACACACACACACACACACACAAACCAGCACCATAGACAGTGTATAAATACATATGCTACTAGTAGCTATACATAACGAATAAGTTATTGGATTGGAACTTGAACTTAGACGTCCATGGCATAGATGCTCTAGGAGGTTGAATACTGTAAGACATGTCTGGACATGTCCCAACAACAACAAGTGAACCTCAGCAACTTGGCAAAAATAACATTGACACGTCAGGCTACAAACCAAAGTTATTTTAGTGTTGTCGAACTAGTTTGGATGGACCGCATTCCGTTGTGCGCAGGTTGTCCCACACCACATAGAGTGATGAATCTCTGGAATTCAATCTCTGTTTTGATTTCATTTGGCATTGACGCGCAAGCATGTTGACCTTGTCGATTCTACTTGTTAAACTAAAATAGGACGGTCGACGGAAATCAGTCCAAACATTGATTTGTCTGTTTTGCTGCATGATAAAGTTGTTTTCATTTGCCTGGTTAATGGTGTATTCACTTTAGAACAGTTTTCGTTAGTAGTTTTTGTTTTGTTTAATTGTTTTGTTTTTGTTTAATTTTTGTTTGTATTTCACAAACTGATACAAACACTGATAAATCTCCTCTCTCTCTAATGCTCTGTGTGGCCCCCTAGCCCCAGGTCATGGTAAAGAGGATGATGCTCGGCAGCAGAAGATGGTGAAGGGCATGAAGAAACAGCTTAAGCACCTGCTGTCCCAGCCCATCTTCAGGAGCGACATGAAGACCAAGTACCCCACGCAGATGGGTAAGCTTCAGCTGCCCGAGCTGCCTCTGGCCAGCGTGGAGACGGCCCTGACCAGCGTGACCAGACACAAGGACAAGAAGCAGTGGAGACACAAGAAACCCAAGAAAAACTAGAGGGTTTTTTTTTCTTTTCTGGACAAGGCACGTTGGATGCCAGCACGCCTAAAACCTGAAGAGGAGGAAGAAGAAGAAGAGGAGGAGGAGGTTTGGACTGTCTTCAGAAAAGACATTTATTGAGGACAAAACTTTGAGGAATGACTTTGGAGGTCAAGAGGTGAAATGAGAAACAAGAATCAAGATGAAAAATAATTTTTCTCTTTGGAAGTCATTGCAAAAGAGACTGGGCAAAAGACAAAAAAAAATTAGTGAAAGTAATGCTGAAACTTCAACTGTACAGTTTGCTTCTTGTACATGTTTGTAAGTGAAGAACCAATATATAATTGGAGTTTTGTTATGAGGAAAGTGTCAATGATTTCTGTGTCACATTACATGTAGCAGAGAACCTTCGCCGCAAACTATTTCACTTAAGTGGGTGTTCTTGATTGGTGGAGGTAGTCAACTTGTTGTCCTGGGGGGGGGGGGGGTGAGATGCCCAGGTGGAAACCCCTCCCCCCAGTTTTACCAGATCATCAGTGATATTTGTCATGTGGGTCAGTCCACACACATATATTAGCCAGCTTGATTGGGAAATGAACTGAAGGACACTTTGCAGTATAGCACTGCAGGTATCAGTCCTATCAGCCTCATTCCCTAGTTGCTCATTGTCACTCTCATAGGGTCTCCCCTCCAGCTACCATGCAGGCCCATTGCTGCTTAGCTTTTAGGGATCCCTGTGGGCAAGCTACAGGTTGAGCTAACTGCTGGCTGAGAAATCATGTACAAGTTGTTGGTGTTGGAACTCATAACTTCTCAGACACTGAAGCTTCACATTGTCCTAGTCAACACTTACTGTAGTACTTCAGATGATATGACAATTTC
>PYXC01001359.1:140000-147500 GCA_015244755.2 Tenualosa ilisha
AACGTGGGTTTGAGGTGATGCTAGAACTGTTCTTAATGTGGGTTTGAGGTGATGCTAGAACTGTTCTTAACGTGAGATGTAGGTGATGCTAGAACTCTTCTTAACGTGAGATATAGGTGATGCTAGAACTGTTCTTAATGTTGGTTTGAGGTGATGCTAGAACTGTTCTTAACGTGAGATGTAGGTGATGCTAGAACTGTTCTTAACGTGAGATGTAGATGATGATTGAACTGTTCTTAACGTGGGTTTGAGGTGATGCTAGAACTGTTCTTAACGTAACATCACAGTGTCTCTGTATGCAGTTCTTGCATTCCTTCCTTAACATACCTAACATACTTATTTAAAACACTACTTTCAGCTTTCAGCTGGCCAGGTCTCTGGGGCAAGAACAACTTCATTTGAACATGAAAGGAGAAGTGGTCTCAGAGGGGGGGGGGTGTTTGTGTTGTGTGTGTGTGTTTGTGTGTGTGTTTAAGTCAACAACCAATTCTTTACACACTTCTGTGAAAGTATATGCACACGAGTGTGTGGCTGATGTGAAACCCTAAATGTGTGTGATCCTTGTGGTAAACACACACCAGTAGCTGCCTGTGTCAATGCTACATAGCGAGCTGGGTAGAGATCAAATGAGACACTGTTAAGCACATGACTCTGAGCGCTGAGGAATGGAGAGGGAGAACTGAACAAGAGAGAGCCTGCATATGCATCAGTAGCCATCTCGTCGCTAGCTGTGCAGTATGAGCATTAGCAGACCTCCATCCCGACCCCTTCAGAGATGTATTAGTGAGTGAAAGTAGCACCCTGGGGTGCTAGCTCATGAGCTAGTGAGCTTGACCCCCGAGGGCCGAGAGCAGGACTGAACAGCGCAGGTCAACGCAAGAGGCACAGTAAAACGTAAAACTGTTGGTTTATCTGTGTCTGTTTGTCTGTCTGCCTCATAGGTCTCTGTGTGTGTGTGTGTGTGTGTGTGTGTGTGTGTGTGTGTGTCTCACCAGCAGGGTGGGGGTGGCAAAGGTAAGGCAGGGGTTCTCCATCCCCCCGTAGGGGAAAGATGGTGGCAGCACCAGCAAGTCATACTGACCCCATACATACGGCCCTGCAAGACTCTCAGCAGTCTTCAACATGGACTCCGTCTGGAAGAGAGAGAGAGAGAGAGAGAGAGAGAGAGAGAGAGGGAATATGGTAGTATGAAGAGAGTGATAGAAGTAGGGAGAAAAGAAGAAGAGGGGTGGCAATGAAAGGGAAAAAAGAGAAATAGAAAAAGAGAAGAGAAAGGACAAAACCAGTCAGTCTATTTTGAGTGTGTGAGTGTGAGTGTGTGTGTGTGTGTGTGTGTGTGTGCTTGTATGTGTGTGTGAGAGCGAGTGTGTATGCTTGTATGTGTGTGTGTAAGCGTGTGTGTGTGTGTGTGTATGTGAGTGTGTGAGTGTGTGTGTGTGTGTATGTGAGTGTGTGTATGTGTGAGTGTGTGCGAGTGTGTGTATGTGTGAGTGTGTGCGCGAGTGTGAGTGAGTGTGTGTGTGTGTGTGTGTGTGTGATCATGCAACGTTCATGGAACACAGAGTGGTCACTTACTTCTGAGAACTCAAACGCTGCCAGATCCACATACTCCTTCTCTGACCAAACCTTGGTGCGGGGCCCGATCTCCCTAAACACACACACACACACACACACACACACACACACACACGTTAGCATACACATGTCATTACGCAGGTCATCACACACTCATGTGCGCATGCAGACACATATACACATGCACACACAGATCTATGCTCACATGCAGACAGACGCATGCACACACACAGACACACACTCATGCAGGCACATGCACACACAGGCATGCACGCACATGCGCACACACACACACACACACACACACACACACACACACCTGCTCTCCAGGGCTCCAACAACAATGGCAATCAGATAAGAAGGCATGGGTACCTGAGGGAGAAATAAAACCATCAGTTGGATATTCAGTTCACACACACACACACACACACACACACACACACACTGCTAACCTACAGTATGTGACACGTGTTAGTGTGTGTGTGAGAGAGGGAAAGGAGAGGAAAGAAAAGAGCATAAAGGGAAAACAAGGAGGAGGAAGTAGAGAGTGTCTCTGAGTGTGTGTGTGTGTGTGTGTGTGTGTACGCATGTGTGTGTGAGCGAGGGAAAGAAGAAGAGAGAAAAGTGCATAAAGGGAAAACAAGGAGGAGGAAGTAGAGAGTGTCTCTGAGTGTGTGTGTGTGTGTGTGTGTGTGTGTGTGTGTGTGTGTGTGTGTGTGTACGCATGTGTGTGTGAGCGAGGGAAAGAAGAAGAGAGAAAAGTGCAAAGGGAAAACAAGGAGGAGGAAGTAGAGAGTGTCTCTGAGTGTGTGTGTGTGTGTGTGTGTGTGTGTGTGTGTGTGTGTGTATACGCATGTGTGTGTGTGAGTGAGGGAAAGAAGAAGAGAGAAAAGTGCATAAAGGGAAAACATAGAGGAGGAAGTAGAAAGTGTCCCAAGTGTGTGTGTGTGTGTGTGTGTGTGTGTGTGTTCAGCGTCTTACTGGCTGCCTGAAGCGGTAGATGATCCTGTTGTTGTCATGGGGATCAGCCTCCTGTCCATCACGCACGGCACTCATCACCGCCACCAGCTCTTTGGGCACAGACACCTGTGGTTACACACACACACACACACACACACACACACACACACACACACGTCCACATACGCACGCACACATACACACGTGCACATACGCACGCACACAAATGATCACTGAACATAGTTCAGAGTCTGACATATCGTTTGAGTGCATTATTTGGGGGTTTGTCAGTGATACTGGCAAATGCATTACTTACAGGGCAAATATGTGTGTGTGTGGCATTAGTGTGCATGACAGGGTATGTATAACAGAGAGAGGGGGGAGAAAATGACAAAAAGTGTGTGTGTGTGTGTGTGTGTGTGTGTGTAAGTGTGTGTATGGGTGTTACCTGAGCATAGTAGGTGTGCTTCACTGAGGGTGTGTCCTGACAGGGGACCATGCTTCTGCAGTGGGTGGCCTAAGAAGGTCAAGAATGCATAAATAAACAAGGGGATTCTGATCCAACCGCTCCATCAACACACACACACACACACACACACACACACACACACACACACACACACACACACACACACACACACACACACACACACACACACACTAAGCTCCCCGCTCCCCATTTCCACAGCACTGTTCAAAGTCCTGGTTTATCAGTGTGCTGTTAACACATGTAGCATCTCCCGGCTACTGATAGGCCTTCCCATCACTGTGCATAGTCAGCAAAGAAAATTAATGATAGCAGCATTTTATAGCAAGCCGTCAGCAAAATTCTCTCAATCACAGGCACATGTGCACACACACACACGCGCGCACGCACGTACGCGTGCGCGCCCACACACACACACAAACAAACACACACACACACTGGAGTTTCCTCTACATTGACTGTACTATGGTGGTCATAGTCTAATTTGCCCCGCCATCATTTTTCAAACACTTTTTAAAACCCTGCACCATAGTGTAAAATCCTGTGCAAAACACTGTACACACCACACACACACACACACACACACACACACACACACACACACACACACACACACACACACACACACACCACACACACACACACACACACACACAGTTAAATCTTCTTGTAGTGTTAATTACAAAATTCATTATTCTAAAGTCTAGGGTTGGGCGATTAAGCAAAATATTCATTAAACCGACAATCGTGACCATTAGTTGTCAATGATCAATCAGTCACATGACTACTAATTACTAATTACTACTACTGTTGTGCATCATTACTGTTATAAATATTTCTTTTGTAAACTTTTTCTTTATATTCTGTGCATCCACTGTGTGTGTTCATGTTTCTTGAAAGCACAACACCACAGGTGTTGTCATGTGATTCTGCCCAGTCCAGGTAATTAAAGATGAATTTGCTTTGAAATGCTATCGCCCAGCCCTAATCTTGATAAAAACATCGCTCAATATTGAAAAATATATTGTGATAAAATTTTTGCCACATCGCCCAGCCCTAAAGAAGTCATTGGCGGGTCAGTGACCACTTCTCTAAGAGTTGCACAACTCCCATCCTGTTCTCCTGTTCTCTGCCGTTTCGGAGGAGACACACAAATGTTGACACGCAATGTGGTAACAGAGATTGTGATCAAGCTCAGACTTTCACAAACACACACACACACACACACACACACACACACACACACACACACACCACAAGCAAGTCTTGCTCAAAGTGAAATTTTTTTTCCAGTGCACAGGCATGCACACAAGCATACACTTAAACACACTTGCACGCACGCACACACACGCACACGCACACACACACACACACACCAAACTCAATTTAACCACCACACATTGACATTCCTTATGTCAATTTTCAGTTTTCATTTCCCCAACATTTGTGACATTATGAGGTGGACGGGAGTTTGTGTGTGTGTGTGTGTGTGTGCGCGCACACTACAGCCAAGCGAGTCAATGTGATGTGAAAGGTCTACTGCATATACACTGTCAATATTTGTATGACATGAAAAATGGAATATGTGTGAATATTTCTCATACACATTTGTGCATCGTAACACACACAACAACTCAAGGGATAGAGGTGTTCCTTGTCAGCGCGCGCGCACACACACACACACACACACGCCACTGGGTGAAGAGGTAGTAGTATTTCTTGTCAGCACACACAGACACACACACACACATGTGGCACTGGATAAATAGGGGTAATATTAATTAATAATTAATGAAATAAGTAGGGGTATTTCTGACCAGCATACCAGCACACACACACACACACACACACAACACACACACACACACACACACACACACACACACACACACACACACACACACCTGGCACTGGCTGAAGAGGTAGGGGTGTTTCTTGCCAGCAGTCTGAGTAGGGGTGAGCCACTGAAGGGCAGAGGCCTTAGGAGACGTCTCATAGGTCACCTCCACTATCACATGCTGACCCCTACACACACACACACACACACACACACACACACACACACACACACACACACACACACACAGAAAGAGGGAGAGGGAGAGAGAGAGAGAGAGAGAGAGAGAGAGGGGGAGAGGGGGAGAGAGAGAGAGAGGGAAAAAAGTTAATGTAGATCAAATTGTTCTCTGCCACATAGAACTGTCTGTGTTGACACACATGCACACCATACTGTCTGTGTTGACACACATGCACACCATACTGTGTGTGTTGACACACATGCACACCATACTGTTACAGCGACTGTGGCAATCAATGTTTGCTCATCTTTCTATCCTGGAAACACCCACATGCATGTCCGTAAGTTTTCAGCTGCTATACTGGCATACCTGGAGAGCTCGAAAGGCAGGGTGATCTCCAGCGGGGAACCCTTGAAGCTGTGCTGGGGGCCAAGAGAGAACTTAGCGGGCTGGCCATTGGCCGTCACCGCCGAGATTTTCAGGTCCCGGGAGTCAAGAGTCTAGTGAAGAAGTGAGGGGAGAGAAATGTTGCAACAAATGACTGTATATACACATCTATATGGGCATCGGTTGCAACAATCAACAAGCTGTGCCGAGTGCGACAAGCGGAACACCAACACTGGTCTTATTTATTTATTTATATTTATTTATTTATTTATTTAGAGCTAAGTATTGCAAAGAGGGCCATGTTGGATTAAATAAACGTCAAATATCACAGTCTACTTCCAAATAATTTGCACTGTGAACCTAACGAGGTGGCCGGACACACCCGTCAGATTCAGAGCAAAGGTTTGAATCAAAGTTCAGAAACTCTGCAGATATCACTGCTGAGGAAGCAACCACGACCACACACAGCCTAACTGAACTTAGTCTGCATAAAACAAGCAGCGATTCTTGAACCTCAAGACCGCCACGACTTATCCAGTTCCGATTGTTTTGACGTTCGCATGAAGTGACAGGTAGCTTACATAAACGGGGTCACCCATCTTACCATATAATTTTTGCATTCAACGTAGAGTTACATGAGATCTAATGAATGAAACTGCACACGTATAAATCAAAACAACCCTTGCATGCGCTGCCCACCTCAAACCGTTTTGGGTGACCAGCGCAGAATTACCCATATGAATGAATCCTAATTAGCATGCCAGCTAACTAACGTTAGCGTATAATGCACAATAAGTTAGCAGCCTTACCAGAGATGTGAATTTGTCCTCCAACACCTCAACAGTGAGAGCCACTTTGCTCTTTAGAACATGGCTGTCAAAATCCACGTGGTAGGTCAAGTTCAGATGTCTGGTGGCGCATTTGGTGTAAGAGGAGAAAGAGCAGGGGTCTGATGATGGGGCCATGGTGGATCCAGTCAGAGTAGTACACTTAGCACGGCTGGATGCTTAATTTAAGTTCAAGCTCGAGCCATGTGACATTGGCTGGTGTAGTGCATTGTGGGAGTCGTAGTTTCTAATGCACTCTTTGTTTCCGGCTCCGAGAAAAGCTTTGTGAGACCAGTGGAGAGGAGGAGACAGTGTGGCGCCATCTATCGGAAAGTGGAAGTTTGTAAGCTGCTACACAGCAGGAATTATGCTTTATTTTGCAAATTCCTTTGGTAGATGAATCAACTTAACCCTTCTATTGTGTTTCTTATATGTCTATTAGTTTGCTGTTTCCAGTCAAAAGTGCCCAGTGTATTTTCACTTGTGATAATACATATATTATCATCTTATATTATGACAGACTTTGTATCAACTTTGCTTTCTTGAATATTACAAATTTGTAACTTTCATGTAGGCTACAGTAATGGCCTGCAGGTCCCACTAAACCGAGCCCATGTGAGGGAAAGACTCCAGTGGAAATGTGTCCCTGAGGCTGTCACTGGAAGCAAAGATGGAGTGAGTGAGGATGTTTATGTTTTTGTGTCTGAACAAACACAGGGCTCCACTGTCGATCTGATCTGTAAATAGGCCTGGTAGGTACCTGGAAACAATGATCTACACACCGTGCACATGTCTTACAGTTGGTATTTCTGACCAGAAGCCGGGTGTAGAAGTTAAATAGAATAGCCAACGTCTTGTGGAAGATGAACAGCATTTGTTGTGTTGTCTAGAAAGAAAGTTAAGAGACCCATGATGGCCATCAGATTCAAGTAAATTAAAAATATTATCAAATCAGTAAGCCTATTTTATATTCATGTCAAAATGAACTTTTTAAAAAATATTAAATTATTAATGTGATAACTTCAATTTTATAGGGGAAAAATGTGATTTGGGTCACATTTGACCAAAACACAACAGGTTAACACTCACTGAATAAGTTGCTCAATCCAGCAGGCCAAACCAAATATCTTGCGATTCTATTCTAATGTAATGTCTTTCTTTTTATTTATTTATTCATTTATGTGTGCATTCTTATTTATTTAGTTAGTTAGTTATCATACATTCACTTTACTTAAATCTACGCATT
>PYXC01001359.1:150000-155000 GCA_015244755.2 Tenualosa ilisha
GTTGGAAAATATATTTTATTTTATGTGCCCAGCCACTTGATATATGATTATTCATTAAACATTTTTTCTTAATTGAGATTATATGTATATTTGTTCACCACATTAAGTCACAACGAACTTGAAGAAATCATATCACTTGGCATATATAGCAGAACACTCATAGGAGTGGAGTGGATAGGAGTTCAGTTCAATGAATATATTTCCTCCACTTATTGTGGTCAATGAATTGCTGTACAGCAGCCAGGTTTATAGATTTTTATTTACGCTTCGAGTTAACAGATACACTTCCTACTTTGATACTTGATTATTGACGTACATATTGCTCTTTGGAAATGATTAAGAACTAAACGTTTTCAGCGCTGCGCTCCAGATCGCGTTGCTGGCTCTTTAAACGCGCAAGCAGAGTTTCTGGTTTGTCTGGAAGAAGCAGTCTAATTGCCATGCGCTTCCGGATTGAATCTGGCAGCCGACAGCATCTTGAAAATGAGTCACTGGGCCAAACAAAGAAACTTTTCAGTCCCGAGACGCGCCGATGCCTTGCAGTGGAGGCTATCTGAACGTCGCAGATTTGCCAGTTATAATCAGGCAATCCAACGTGTGGTGTGGCGATGAAAGTGAGAGGGGCAGACGCGTAAACTACGGACAGCGGACAGTGTGGCAACGGCGCTGTCCCAGCGGCGTTGTGCCAACAGACAAAGCTGTGTGGAACACCACTCCAGACTCGACTCGACTAGTGTGTGTGTGTGTGTGTGTGTGTGTGTGTGTGTGTGTGTGTGTGTGTGTGTGTGTGTGTGTGTGTGTGTGTGTGTGTGTGTGTGTGTGCTGCACGGTCCTCTTGCAGTAGCTCGCTGAATTTTCCACTGCCTGTGAACAGGAAGAGCGCACATTTAGTCATAGCTAAGTAATGTCTGAACACCCCAACTAATCTCATTAGGAGTTTCCGTTCCCTCCACACTAGCGGCATTGTATGCACTCTGCTGCGGCAAACAGAGCGTCTTGCAGGCGTCAAATCCTGGCCGCTCTTTAGACCGTTTTCGAGTGCATCTTCATTAACGTGTGCACATAATTGCGGTCCACGGGCGCGGTTTTTTGGCAGAGGTTGCAGACGCGCCCCGACTTTCATAAGGCCGCTGGTCCAGACAGCGGGAATCGCTAGCTTGTGGACTTGTGGACTCGCTTGGTCACTGGAAATCTGACCAACCAGTAGCTGTCACCAAGCGCGCTTTGAAGGCGCAAGTCCCTTTGTTGATGCGCTGGGCTGATAGGTCGACTCCCTTGAACTCCAACACCCGATGAGGCAATTTTAGCAGTGAGACGGAACACACACGCGCTCTCTCTCTCTATCTCCCACACCATCATATTAACCTGGATCAATGAGCCAAACTATAGACGGATAGACAGACAGACAGTTAGATAGATAGATAGATAGATAGATAGATAGATAGATAGATAGATAGATAGATAGATAGATACTGTAATTATCCTGTAGGAAATTCAGGCATCCCATAGCATCAATTACAATCACACACACACTCTACTAAAAATAAAGAGAGACAGTGCAGTGTCTCCTTGACCTGATTCACAGTGGATGTACCCTGTTGGTCAGGTCAGGTAGTCAGGCACTTGACCCCATTGCACTCAGGAGACTAAATAGGGGGAGGGGTTGACTGTGCCATGTGACTGAGCTGGGACAGTGACAGCAACCACTACAACCTACTGAATGCTTTTGAAGAGTATTTTTAGAAGGAGATTATGTGTGTGTGTGTGTGTGTGTGTGTGTGTGTGTGTTTGGGTGGTGTTGAGGAGGGCACTGATGTGGGACAGTTCAACTGCAAGCACCAGGTATGGGACACAGATGTTCTATTGACAATTCTAATTTCCATGATAACCTCAGTGTTCTGTTCTACAGTGTAGGTTACTTTTACACAGGTAGGTCTGTGCCCAGCCACTGGACCATAGCCTATAACACAGTAATAACACGCTACTTGTGTGGTAACAAGAGTATGTTCACCGTGTTAATTAAGAGTTAATTTAGAGTACAGTGCAAAGTGTGGGTTGCCTATTACTCCTGCAGCAAACATAGGCAACCCAACATAAGAATGAGTGGACGGCATTCCCAGATCAGAACTCTGGAACTGTGTGTTAATCGTCCATCTTGGCACAGCCAGGCATAATACTCATTAAATCAAACGGTGGATGCTTTGGCAGTCGACCCCCTTTCCTTTAGGCTGCCCTGGTGGCCCTGGCCAGCTCGGTGAGGAAGAGAACAGGAGGCTCTATTTTTACTGTGCCGTGCTGTGCTGGGGCCGGTGAGACATGGCTGGGAATCGCAGCATGTGTTTATGCAGTCTGATTACTCTCCCCCTGCACATCAAAGCCTCTATAACTCATATCAAGCCATTTCCTGCAGAACAGGCTTCCAACATGTATGCATTTCCCATATGATGCTGAGAGACAGAGGGACAGAGGGAGAGAGAGAGAGAGACAGAGAGAGAGAGAAGGGAAAGGGTGGAATGGTCCCTCAGGCTGTACACAAAAGAGGCAACGGAAACGTTCCATTTGTCCCGTTCCGTGTGCTGGTGCTGTTTTCCGGTGTGTGTGTGTGTGTGTGTGTGTGTGTGTGTCCTGCATGGGGCAGGAATTCCTACCTTTCAGCGTGGGAGGGCCTTTCCCAGGAAGACACCCTGCGCTGGAGAATTGGAGGAAGTCCTCATTTAGACAGCTTTACGGTTTCTCAGCACACAGCACTGCGCTCAGAGGATGCGCCCGCAGGAAACAGCTTTATTTCAGCTCGCCGAGACACAGAGAGAGAGAGAGAGACAGACGGGGGGAGAGAGAGACGGGGGAGAGACAGAGAGAGAGAGAGAGAGACGGGGGGAAAGACAGAGAGAGAGACAGAGATTCTTGTTTGGACTCTGCTCATCTTTTGTTTTTGATGGGAAGAAGGACAGCAGTCAGAGAGACAGAGATGGAGAGATAAAGACAGAGAGAGACAGAGATGGAGAGAGAGAGAGATGGAGAAGTGCATAGGGGGAGAAGGATGGAGAGAGATGGAGAGATGCATAGGGCGAGGAAAAGAGAGAGACAGAGGGGGAAAGTTGTTTGATTTATTTTGTTGTGATGGGAAGGAGCTTGGTGTTAACCAACCCAATGACTGTACTACTGCCTCAGTATCATTGATGTTGAGTAAGTGTGTATGTGTGTGTGTGTGTGTGTGTGTGTGTGTGTTTGTGAGTGTGTGTTTGTATGTGGTGAATGTGCTTCGGGCCTGTCTGTCTACCGTGTGTGTGTGTGTGGAGAGTTCCTGGTAAATATTCAGTCTTGGCACAGGGTGTGAACCTTCTGACCACATCCTCTTTGTCACCGTGGAAACATCCTGGACCAAGTCCTGTTTCGGACTGGGAGCAGCCTGTGCCTCCACCTCTGGCCCAGGGTCATGTGGAACACTCACACACACACACACACACACACACACACACACACTAGTACACACACTTCTAAACACAAAGACATTTACACACACACACGTATACACACACTCACATGTACACATGTGTACACACACACTCACACATGCACTCACGCATGCTCACACACACTCACGCATGCACACTGTCCCACTCACTGCTCAAAAGCCATATGCACATACAATTAATTTCATTACATATAATACACACACACACACACACACACACACACACACATCTGACCACATACACAGACACTAACTGCAATTAAAGCTCTATATAACACACACACACATAGTCTTCATGAACACACATGTTGTTTGCTCTTCCAAGTGGAAATAAACAAACTATCAATTGGTGAATTCATCCCTGACTAGAAAACACTTACCAGCAACAGAATAAATTAAGCAATATGTGCACAGAAGTGTGTGTGTGTGTGTGTGTGTGTGTGTGTGAGCAACATGGAGATATTCTCTACTCTCTCTTTTCTCTACTGATTAAACACACACACGCACGCACGCACACACACACACACACACACACACACACATTCTGAATCACAGTAGATATATTTACACACACAGGTCTGTGAGTGAAGTGAATCATCTCAATGCTCGGAAGTCTTGTTCAAGAATATTAAAGCTGCCAGTATGATGAACCTGAATGTGCTGCTTGCCAGATAGGAGGTGTGTGTGTGTGTGTGTGTGTGTGTGTGTGTGTGTGTGTGTGTGTGTGTGTGTGCGTGTGTGTGTGTGTGTGTGTCTGTCTGGAAGATGACAAAATCTTTCCCCCAAAAGCAAGCCACTGTAACTATAAAACACGGCCCCTCACTGACTCTCACTGACGGCCCCTCTCTCTCTCTCTCTCTCTCTCACACACACACACACACACACACACACACACACACAAACAGACAAACTAGCACACACACACTCTCTCTCACATTAACACTCAGACACACTCACTCTCACACACACACACATACACACTCTCTCTCTCTCTCGCATGAACACACTCACTCACACACACACACTCTCTCACACACAAACACATCCGTGCACACACACACACACACAAACACACACACACAGTCATTCCTACTCTCCCTGCATCCATCACACACTCACATACACCAGCTGTCTTTTTCTGATTTTCTGATTTTCAAGATGCCCTGCCACACAAAAACATTTTCACCTGCTTATGAAATATGATATCAATCGAGTTTGAACAAGTGTAAGAAACGTTAGAAAATGTAAGAAAATCTTCACCGACCCCAACAGCCAATGGAAAGAAGCAGAGAAATCAGGTCAATCTAAAAAGTTGATCAAGTTTACGCCAGACAGCCCAAACTTACACTACATTCCATGTTCTCCTGTGTGTGATTGGAACCCGCCCCACCAAACCCCAGTCCATGTTCTCCTGTGTGTGATTGGAGTCCCACCAAACTCCAGTCTATGTTCTCCTGTGTGTGATTGGAGTCCCACCAAACTCCAGTCTACGTTCTCCTGTGTGTGATTCGAGATTTGGAGAAGT
>PYXC01001359.1:167500-170000 GCA_015244755.2 Tenualosa ilisha
GTTTGTGTACAAGTTCGTGTCATTCCCCGACATCCTTAAGATGGACCCACAGGCCGTGGAGCTCGGCCGAGACGGAGGCGTGTCCCTTCTCCAAGAGGCGGACTCTGATGTGGGGAGGGGGAGGAGCCTCCCAAGCTGTCACTGTCATCGCTCAGAAGCCCCACCCACAGAAATGAGTACCTTCACTCCGGCCTATACTCCTCATTTACTGTCAGCTCCCTACAGGCCCCGCCCCCTCTCCTGCGGCCAATCAAAGTGGAGAAACAGAGAGGGGTGGACCGGTGTGAGGCGGAAGGGGGCCGGACTGTCATACGATTTGTCAACCGTCAGGAGAAAGGCGGAGCTCAGACTGTGGTGTCCCTCCCTTCCTCCCCTCCCCCTGCCTCCTCCTCCTCCGTGGACGTCTTCTTCTCCTCCTCCACCTCCTCCAAGCCCTCTCCTCACTCTTCCTCATTCTCCTCCCCCTCCCCCTCCCCCTCGCACAGTCCAGCCTATCAGCTGCAGCCGGGGCGGAGCCCCGAGGCTGAGACGGACGAATCAGAGCAGAATGCTCAACCCCTCAACCTCTCGTCCAATCACAGGGAGCGTGCGCTGTCTCAGGCTCCGCCCAACGGACTCCCGCCCAAAAGCAAGAAGCCTAAAGGCCTGGAGATCTCCTCCCCGTCAATCTTATTGTCTGGGAGCGACATAGGCTCCATCGCTCTCAATAGCCCCGCCCTACCCTCAGGGTCTCTTACCCCAGCTTTCTTTACTGCACAGGTGAGACACACACACACACACACACACACACCCACACACACACACACTACTCAAATATTCTCTCTCTCTCTTCTACACACATCATGTGCACACACACACATATTTACCTTGAACACAGATACACAAGCATATACAGACAAATTGTTTATTTCATACATGCACACTATTATTTCTGCTCTGCTCTGCTCGCTCTCTCTTTGTGTGTGTGTGTGTGTGTGTGTGTGTGTGTGTGTGTGTGTGTGTTTGTGTGTGTGAGGTGAAGTTTATTGAAGAGGAGAAAGGGAGGATGATGAGGAAAAAGAGTGAGAGGTACTAAAAGAGTGGAAGCGAGGGAGAGAGCGAGTGAGAGAAGGAGAGAGACAGACAGATGGGAGGGGAACGAGACAGAAGGGGGGTGCAGGGAGAGAGAGATACAGAAAAAGAGAGAGAGAGAGAGAGAGAGAGAGAGGAGAGGAGAGGGAGGGAGAGACCTGTAAGTGAAGCCATATGCTCCTAATCCACGGAAAGGCAGTCACAAGCCACACTACCTCAGCGCAGTATACACACACACACACACACACACACACACACACACACACACACACACACACACAGGGAAAAAAACACACACAAGAGACAGCAAGACAGGCGTCATGCATGTGTGAGAGTGAGAGATAGAGTGTGTGTGTATGTGTGTGTGTGAGAGAGAGAGGGGGGAGAAAGAGAGAGAGAGAGAGAGAGAGAAAGAGAGGGAGAAGGAGGAGAAATGGATTACATATGTTGTTCCTCAGCCAGAACTTGCCAATTCTAGGTCTCAACCTCTTGGGACACTGACACGCACATGCACACACACACACACACACACACACACACACACACACACACACACAGTCCCTCTCTCTCTTTTTTACAACCACACACACACAAATATGAACATAGCCTTACACTTTTTTTTCAGTAGTAAAAAACAAATATTTTCTGGAGAAGTGTGTCTGTGTGGCCTGTCCTACTGTCCTTCTCTCTGTCTGTACTTCACTGCCAACACACACACACACAGATGCAGACACACACACACACACACACACACAAACACCCAGTTCCTCAATGACACACTCTTACCATCATTCATTTGACTTCCTTAATTCCTATATGTACTCACCAGCAAGAAAATCCCCCACAACTTTCCCTTAGTCATAACACACAAACACACACGCTCATGCACTTGCTCACTTTCTCTCTAACACACACACACACACACACACACACACACACTCAGACTATTGTATAAGCTCATAAATCCCTGATTTTGTTTCTCTCATCCATCTCTCCCTCCTTATTTAACTTCTCTTTCTCTCTCACACACACACACACACACACACACACACACACACACACTCATCCATCTCTCTGGACTATCCTTGTTTAACCTCAAATTCCCCTTCCTTTCCACTTTTCTATTTTTCTTCTCTTCTAACTTTTCCTCATTTCTCCCCTCCATCCTTCTATCTGTCCATCCATGCCTCCTTCTCTTTCTGTTTCCACTTTCTACCCTTCTCTTTGCCCTCCCTTACTCTCCATCCATCTCTCTTTCCCTCCCTTCTCTTTTCCCCTTTTCATTTCCTGTTTCTCTCACTCTCTCTCTCTTTCTCTACCTCCTTCTCATCTCTCTATCCGTGAGGTGTGCGCTGTGGGTTTTAAGCATTTGATAGTTTGCCTGGATTGGATGGATATTCTAATGTTTTATGTGACACTCTAATATAGT
>PYXC01001359.1:175000-180000 GCA_015244755.2 Tenualosa ilisha
ATGTTCGAGGTCATCAAGTGCTGTCTTTTGGTAAAAGAACAAAAAATTTGATACAACATAGACCACAGAGCAAATCAGCAGCTAATATTAACTGAATGGGGCATAGGAAAATGACACTGAAAGTGAGTTTCTGTTTCTCATTTGGTTACAGTGAGCTGCTGTCTTGCTATTCACTCCATGTTGTATCAAATTTTCTTGTTCTTTTCATTTGTACTCCGTGACTTCTAACAGGGCTGTGGATTGATGGACTGATTTGTCCTTTAAGTGGTTTTCACCTGTCAACAAGGAAATGTACCTTCCTTCTCTCTTAACATCTCTCTCTCTCAGAACACACACACACACTACTCTGTTACAATAGTGTAATGAGATGTTATAAAGTCTTGAGTCATGAATCTGTCTTTCTGTGTGGCTGTGTTGTGTTTGTCTCTGTCTGTCCCTCCGTGTGTCCACCTGTAGTTCCCAACTCTGCTCCATGGACCGCTGCCCGTCCCCCTGCCCAGTCTGGATGCTCCGTCCTCCTCTCTGCTCCTCTCCTCCAGTGCCTCTCAGAAGTCCTGAATCTCAACCCAACTGGACTGGACTGGACCCGACCGGACCAACACCAAGCCGACTGACCAAGCCGGACCGAAACCGAACCAGACCAGGTCAACAACAACAACAACAACAGGCCGACTCGGGCTGAGCTGAACCAAAGCAAGTCATACTGCAGTGCACCACACACACACACACACTGGGCCAGTGTCTACATCAACGACCCATTTAGTAGCGGGTTGGTTCTTCTTCATCCATCCATTGTATAAAAGACCATTTGTTGTTGTTGTTGTTGTTGTTAAAGTTGTTGTTGTCTAAATCATGAAGCCAAATGTAGTCCTTGCAGTCTCCTCCTGACAGGCTGAGATGCGACAAACTACAAAAATGAAAAAGTGAGCTTTTGTTTGGGGGGCATCTTACATTCACTCCAGGTTATTGTGCTGTGATGTGTTACTGCTGAGGCATCTCACATACAGTCCTACCCTAACCCTAACCCCCCCCCCCACACACACACACACACCCACACACACCATTGAGGCAAAATGTCATTTGACATACAATATAAAGTTGTACACATTTTCAAACCAACATACTCACAACCAAAAACAAACCACACACAAATCTTCTGTGGTGCTAGTGTAGCAGAGTTCATCTGTTCATTTCAAAATCAAGGCATTTGAATGTATTGCTTCATATGTAGACACCTCACTCACACACACACATACACACCCTCTCCGTTTCTCTTTCTCTCTCTCTCACACACACACACACACACACACACACACACACACACACACCATAGTTCTCATTCTGGTCTCTTCATGATCCCTGGTCCTCCATGTCAGCATGTTAGCAGCCCCTTTTTCTCCATGTCTGAGCCTACTTAGCGCAGTCCAAGCGACATTAAAGGTGCAATCAGTAGTTTGTAGTCGATGTGAAGAACTTGCCCTGCAAAGACCTGCAATAATGATGATGTATTTTATCATGGCTTTTTAAAAGTTAAAGCATCCTAAAAATGACCTAAAAATAGCAAAAGAATATGAAACCACCATATCGAAGATGTTGTGACGTCAAAAACACCTAGAGACGTGTTATCCAGATACCCTCTGATACTTTATGTTAACAATGTTTAGAGGGCACATCATATTTAATCAAACACAGATAGACAGACACACACACACACAGTTTCAAAAAAGAGAAAAAGAATGAACATGAAGTGGGGATTTACATCATCATTGAAGGTCCAGAGGCATTTAATTTGTTTTGGCCGCATTCTATTTAGATGGACCCCGACAGACTCTACAGAGATGCATTTTAAAAAGGAGTAAATTTAAATTTTAATCATTTTAAGTTGCTTAAAGATGACAAAATGGATGAATGGAGTATAATACCTTGTTCTTTGAAGGTATTCAACATTGATAAGATCAGGGCCAATTTTACAACGCTGGGAATTAAAATGGTCTGTTTTGGCTAAATGGTGCTCTCCTTGGCGACCACAAGGAAACCATAGTTGATATCTCAGCTGTTACATCAGTCAGACTTTGTTCTATTTTTAGTTCCAGATTTACATATAACAGAGGGCACAACTGTGTTCTCACATTCATAACAGCTATTTCATCATCCAGTTTGGTTAAGGTCAACTTCAGTGAACAATTTATGTAAATTCTGAAAGGGATTGTCCAAAAAAAGTACAAACAGTACTACTACTTAGTGCACCTTTAACACTATACCACCAAGAAGCTTTATATCGTCATACCAGTTTTTGTTTTGTCAAAGATGCAAACCACACGCTGTGAAGGGGTAGTTTGTGATTCTTGTGTATGTTGTATTATATTGTATTGTATGCACTGTCGTATGCTTCAACTGTGTTACCGTCTGTGCCTTGCCTTTGTAAGAAATGCAAAAATGTACTGTTTTCTTTTTTTATTTGTAGACGAGATTCCAGGTAAACATTGGAAAGAAAATGAAAATGAGCTTTATACTAGCCTTTCTTATTTTTTCATTATGGAATTGTTATCAAATGTATTCTCATATTAATTTTATAATTGTGCTTTCTGATGAAATCCAGTTTGATGTTTTTTTGAATAAAATGAAGCATTGAATGCTATATAACAGACTTTTGATAGATGTGTATTTATGTGATTTGCATGCTCTGCCAAAGACGTTTACAAATACATACATAATTAGTCCAGCGTTTCAAAAAACCCCAACATTCCTGTGCACGTCTTACCTTCTTGGAAGAACATTGGCATGTGACACCACTGCTTCAAACACGTTAACCAGCTTGCACACATGAGTCAGCAGTGGTGTGTCTTCTAAAGTTTGGTTTGAACTTAAAAGATGGGAATGACCTGAATGGTTACTTTTGGCTTGATCGACCCGTCTGGCTGGCTGATTAAGTGGGCGGGACTTTTCTCATTGGGCACAAGCGACATCACCAGACATCAAACTTTTGCCCAATAAGCATACCCCCAGAATGCATTGCTTTGATTCCAACCTACCCATTTCCATTAGACCATTTCACGCACTGCCAGACAAGCACTCCAGCTCCTGTGGAAGAAGACCGTGAGGTCTCACACATGATTACCTACTGACATGTCATCATTAATATTAGGGTAGTGGTGGCGTAGCGGTTAAGGAACCTGGCTAGCATGCTAGAAGCCTGGAAATTTTGGCTTTGAATCCCAGCTACCACTCTTGTGCCTGGAGCAAGACACTTAACCCTCGTTACTCTAGGGGAGACTGAACCTGAACAATTGATAGTTGACAAGTGTAAAAAATGCAAATGCAAATGTATCAGCCACATGGCTTTCTGTTATCACATGTGCCATTTTATGTTAATAGGGCTTTTTAAGCGTATGAGTCGTGAGGCAAGCTATAGTGTGATCAATTACACCATCAATCAATCAGGCAAAGAAATGAGAAATACTCAACTGTTGGAATGTCTTGAGCTGCACTCAGTGAGTCGTGTAATAAACAGAAAAAAAACTTAATTTACTGAATTGACTGATGATTGTTTTGACTACTGCATTAGCAATGACTAATAATGGTGATAATGTTTAAGGATGTATTTAACATATTAAATCAAATGGAGACAGGAGCCTTGATATGAGACCGGAATATTCCATAGCATCACACAAAGAAGGAAGAAGACACAAGCAGTAGACATGAGATCCTTATGAAACAGACCAAATTTACTTCACGGGTTAAGAGAAATAAATATCTGCAGTAGAAAGAGATGAACCTTCAAAAAATGCTCACAAGTGTTATGGGCCTCACAACACTGAACAAACCATGCATGATGAACACACACGCACACACACACACACACACACTCTCTCTCACTCATGCACACACCAACCTCTTGACAGGTGAGCATTGCAATCGCAATCTTACACAGTATTACAATATTAATGAACATTACTGTCAGTTCAGAAAAAAACAACAACATAGTCTTCTGTTCAAACTTAAAAACCTCCCTCTGAAATATTTCATCACTGTATAGAAACTCTGTAGAAACAGTGGTGGTTGAAAGCAAACCGTTGGATCATTAAACATCTCTTTTTTTCTGTTTTCTTGTATTCTCTTTCTCTTTCATTCAAAGTATTTGTCATTTTTCTCCTCTGAAAAACTTGAGCACAAAACGAAGGGCAGTTTAGCCACTGAGCATGCCACAATGACAAACAGTATTCACAAGGCAGAGAGAAAATACTCTTCTATAATACTGTTAAAGAAGCTACCTTGGTGTGATGGTCCAAGTTAGCACTGGACCCCTGAACAACTGTACAGTCTTTGATCTCTCTCTCTCTCTCTCACACACACACACACACACACACACTCGCACACACACACTCACTCTCTCTCTCTCTCACACACACACACGCGCACACACACAGGGGTTCCGCCACAATGGGGGAAATAAAGCCAAAAGCACTGTACAGGCTTCATGATGTATAAAAAAAGCAAGTCGCTTTCCAAAGGAAGGGAGGAGAAAAGAAGGAGAGAGAGGAGAGGAGAAGAGAAAATGGGGAGAGAGAGGAGAGGAGAAGAGAGGCAAAGCATTCAAAGTTCAAAGTTGAGTTGAGACAAGCAGTAAAAGGAAGGTCTTCCATAGTGGGGAAGAGAGAGAAAGGAGGTGAAAAGAACGAAAAGAGGAGGATGAGGAAGAGTGATGATTAAGACTAAAAACTTTAGGATCCAGAATGCATGCCTGCCTAGTCACTCTGTTCAGTCTTGCATGGTTAAAATGGTCCAGTTTGTGTTTGTGTGTGTGTGTGTGTGTGTGTGTGAGTGTGTGTGTGTCTTTGTTCCGTCAAAAGTTGGAAATGTTGTGGAGCCTAACTAAAGCGGTGGAAACACCATCAGGCAAATTCTCTGGGAACCATTCAAACAGTAGGGCTTCTTTCTCCCAAGGTCCTGATGTTACAGTGTGATGAGTCACAAGCTGATGGTCCCCACCAAGCAGCTCA
>PYXC01001359.1:197500-200000 GCA_015244755.2 Tenualosa ilisha
GTGAGAGAGAGAGAGAGAGACATAAAGACGAGAGAGAGAGACAGAGGGAGAATGGCTGGTGAAAAGGTGTAGTGTTTTACGATCTGCCAGTCCAACGCCTTTTATGTGGGTGCTGCCCTCTGTGAACTTTCAAAATCACTGCCTCTAGCAGCCAATCAGAGCGAGAGAGAGAGAGAGAGGAGAGAGAAGAGAAGGAGGGAGGGAGGGAGGGAGGGAGAGAGAGAGAGAGAGAGAGAGGGAGGGAGGGAGGGAGAGAGAGAGAGAGAGAGAAGAGAGAGAGAGGGAGAGAGAGAGAGAGAGGAGAGAGAGAGAGAGAGAGAGAGAGAGAGAGAGAGAGAGGAGAGAGAGGGGGGAAGAAAATGGGGGGAGCAGAGGAGAGATGGAGAGAAAAAGACAGATCTGGAGAACAAGAGAGAGAAAGGGAGTGAGAGAGAAGGATATACACATATACATATATACACACACACACACACACACACGCTGTAGATCGAGAGAGGGACAGAACATGAGGGGGTGAGAGAGAGAGAGAGAGAGAGAGAGAGAGAGAGAGAGAGAGAGAGAGAGAGAGAGAAAGAAAGAAAGAAAGAGTAAGGGCGAAAGTAGATTAAGAACAGAGGGCAGTAAACGCTAGAACGGTTCTTTTAAAAACAAGAACAGATGGAACTGCTGAGACCTTTGTGGACAGGAAGCCACATACATAATGTGTGACGAGTGTATTTATGTTCTATGGAAGATCCTGAATTCAGAATGTGAGGCCAGTTGTCTCAGATTGACCATCTGCATGCACTGGCAGCGTGTGTGTGTGTGTGTGTGTGTGTGTCTCACCGAGAGTTAATGGGCAGCTGTGTGTCACATCTCTTTCTTCCTCCACTAGACTACACTCCTTTATCTTCATCTCCCTCTCTCCTCTCTCTCTCTCTGCTCTCAGCCAATTCTGTTGCTCTCTGGACCTCCTCTCCTCTAGCCTGCCCTCCATGCTCTCCTCTCTCCCTCCCTCTCTCCCTCTTTTTCTCTCACACACACATCTCTTTTCTTCCGCCACCCCACTGCTCATCATCTCATTCCCCACCTCACACACAAACACACACACACACACGCCCCCTCCATCATTCTGTCAACATCTCTTACCTTGCAGTCTCTCATTCTCTTCTCTCCCCTCCTGTCATCTTTGAGTCTCCTGCATCTCTCCTTCGCTCGCTCCCCCCCTCTTTCTCTCTCTCCCTCGCTCCCCCCCCCCTCTTTCTCTCTCTCTCTCTGTTCTTCCTCTGCCTCATCACACACTCCTCTCCCACCTACTCACTTCATCCGCCCACGTATCAATTTTTTCTTCTTCTTTCCCTCTTCATCTGTTCATCACCTACACCTCCACATCTTCTCTCTCTCGTTCTTTTTCATTGCCCTCTAGAGTAGGCTATTCTCCCAACCCACCCACCACCAGACTGCACAACGCTCTACAATAAATGCGCACACACACGCGCACACACAACACACACACACACACACACAACACAACACCACACACACACACACACACAGCATAGGACAGTGTTCCACTTAAAGCGCGATCTGCAGTTTTAAAAAAAAAGGACCTTGTGAGCAACTCTAATGAACTTAAACTTTATCTGGGTCACCTGGAAGTGGGTCATCTTCACTTAACACAGTTGCTTATCCAGTGTTTCCAGGTGTGTGTATGTGTGTTGCATGTGTGTGTGTGAAGGAGAGTGAGTGAAAGTGTGTATGTGAGTGAGTGTGAGTGCATGTATGCTGTTTGTGTAACATGTGCTATTGCCTGTGTGTGTGTGTGTGTGGTGTGTGCCTCTATGTGTCTGTATTTGTCGACTACATACAAAAATATACTCAGACACTAATTAATACTGATCAATACTAATTAATATTAACTGGATCAGACGTTCGTCAGCAACAGTGCCGACACCAAACACCGCCAGCCTCTATTTGACACACAGTATGGAGTAATGAGCACCATCACGGTTCTGTATTGACTAGTTTCCATGGTATCCGTATAGTAGCTGAAACTCTACGATTCCGGCAACGTTACAGCCTTATGTGTATAAGTGGTCTTCACTGTGTGTGTGTGTGTGTGTGTGTGTGGTGTGTGTGTGTGTGTGTCTCTCTATACGTGCTTGTCTACAGCATGTGCGGTGTAAAGGGACAGTACAGAGGGATCCAACCGAGTGGAGACTTCTGGTAAAAGGCAGGAACGGCCCTGCAGTGATTCGTCTTTGCTGACTCTGCACAGGTGTGTGTGGACATACATGGGTTGCAATCATGCAGTATGTGTGTGTCTGCTTGTGCCTTCAATGATTTTTGACACTTTCTGTGATTGGGTCAGTAAAACTTGCGTTGTGTGTGTGTGTGTGTGCGTATGTGTGTGTGTTAGGATCCACTTGTATAATTCAATTATGTATGCATGCTTGTGTGAGTTTGAGTGGGTGTTTCTACCTCTGTGTGTTGTGTGTGTGTGTGTGTGTGTGTGTGAGTT
>PYXC01001359.1:202500-207500 GCA_015244755.2 Tenualosa ilisha
CAACCATCCAATTACTTCCTCTCAGCTCTTCTAAAGACAAGCTCTTTCTCAATCTGCAGCCATCTCTCTCTCTCCATCACTCTCTCACTCTCTCCATTGCCCTCTCTCTCCTCCCTCATCACTCTCTCTCTCTCTCTGTCCATCTCTCTCACCATCTCCATCTCGCCTCAGGTGGTGGCGTATAATTATCATCTTTCTGTTGCATGAACAATGTGACCGCAGACACACACACACACACACACACACACACACACACACACACAAACTGACACTAAAACACTTTGATTTGTGCACACACACAAAGACACCTCACATACTCACTCTGGTCTTTTCAGTTACACAACCCATTTCTCACTGATGCACAAACACATAAAACACACACGCGCACACACACACGCACGCACGCACGCACACACACCACACACACGCCCACACACACACACATACACGCACGCACGCACACACACACACAAACACACACGCCCACACACACACACACACACGCACACACGCACACACACACAAACACACACGCGCGCGCTTGTAAAAAGCTGTGACTGGAAACACATCCCTTTCCCCTTTCCCCATGCAGGCAACTTCCCTTTGAAGTGGTGAGATTCTCCTAGTGACAGAAACCAAAGAACCAACCCTCAGGGAGAGAAGGGGAGGGAGAGAGAGAGAGAGGGAGAGGGAGAAAGAGAGAGGGAGAGGGAGAGAGAGAGAGAGAGAGAGATAGAGGGAGAGAGAGAGAGAGAGAGAGAGAGAGAGAGAGAGAGAGATAGAGGGAGAGGGAGAGAGAGAGGGAGAGAGAGAGGTGGAGGGAGAGAGGGAGAGAGAGAGGTGGAGGGAGGGAGGGCGAGAGAGAGGGGGGCAGAGTGAGAGAGTAAAAAATTGTGTGTGTGTGTGTGTGTGTGAGAGAGAGAGAAATAGTGAGACAAAGAAGAGCTTGCTTGCTGCGTTTCTTTCAATTTTAGACGAGATAAAACATAAAAGAAAGAAGCAGCGAGAGAGAGAGAGAGAGAGGGAGAGAGGGAGGGAGAGAGAGAGAGAGAGAGAGAGAGGGACAGAGGGAGGGAGAGAGAGAGAGGGAGAGAGAGAGAGGGAGAGAGGGAAAGGAGAGAGGGAGAGAGGGAGGGAGAGAGAGAGAGGGAGAGAGAGAGGAGAGAGAGAGGAGAGAGAGGGAGAGAGAAACCGGGAATGTAGTTAATTGAATAGTCAGTAACAGAGAAAAAAAGTGCATGCATAGAAAGGGGGTGAGAGAGTGTGAAAGAGAGAGAGAGAGAGAGAGAAAGAGAGAAAGAGAAGTGGAAGAGATAGAGGGATGAAAAGAGAGCAGGAGAGGGATAGAAGTGAGTGAATAAAAGGAGAAATGAGAGGAATAAGGGGAAACCCTCCAATGGATGCTCTGTGCATTCAGACTCCTTGCTGTTTGGCCCGGGGATCTTTTGCGCCGTGACAACGTCATGGAAACTATGGAATGTTCCCAAGCCAATGCCATGGTTACAGACAGCAAGTGTGATAACACTGATTGGCCACTCAACACCACATGCCTCTGCTCTTCCATTACACACGCATACACACACACACACACACACACACACACAGGAGGGGGATCGAGAGGACCAGAGAGAAAGAAGCTCCATGATACAGAATCTCAGTCTCACCACAGCAAAAAAATTCCTCATTGGAGACAAAACCGTCATCATCCTCATCTTCCTTCTCATCAAGGTTACCACCACCACCATCCTCATCCTCATCTTCCTGCTCATCAAGGTTACCACCACCACCATCTTCAGCCTCCCTTCTAATCTAGGTAGTTACCATCCTTTCCCCCTGCACGGTTCCCACCACCCATCATCACCACCCCCACCCCCACCCCATCATCATCTTCATCCTAATCTTCATCGTCATCCCAATCCCCATCCCAATCTTCATCCTTATCTTCATCACCACCATCATCACAATCTTCATCCTAATCTCCATCCTAATCACCACCACCATCATCATCATCATAAAAGTCTTCACCCGAATCTTCATCACCCTCCTCATCCTAGTCTTCCTCATCCCCACTACCCCTCGTTCCTCTGCATGCTCATCGCGTGAGGCCCTTGACGTTCTGTTGCTTGGCAACAGGGGCTCTTGAGAAAGTGCTGCCGTTGCCTTGAGCACTGGGCGCGCACTCTGCAGAGCATCCCGTGGTCGTCATGTCGATGACCCCCGGCGACAGGCCCCTGGGTGGTGAGAACACACACACGCACCTCTTGACAACAAGAGGGTATGAAAAGGCCTTTCAGCCCACTCAAGTGGGAGGCACTCAGATGATCAGACTGCAGGCAGGTAAAGTCACCACACATGCTCACACACACACGCACACACACACACACACACACACACTTACATAAATGTACAAAAAGACCAGATGCTTTCATAACATCACACGTGTGCTTCTATCACACCACAGACCAGACGGAGTCACATAGGTGTCCCCCCCCCCCCCCCCACACACACACACACACACCCCTCCCCCTCGGACAGGGCAGAAAACACACACTCATACACCTCTGTGCCTGCTAGGCCAGTGTGCTCCATGTGCGCTGTGAAGAGAGATCCAGCCAGGCCAACTGAATCACACACAAACAGCCTTTGTGTATTCCTCTGCCTCCTACCCACAATGCACTGCTCTCCAATGCCTCCTCACAATGGAGGCTGCCCTGGCAAAGGGCCTGAGATGGAGACAGGCCATTGAGATTGCTTGAAGTACACCACTCAACCCCCACACACCTATACAACCAAACTTCAGGAAGCAAATGGACAGAAGCATATGTCATGCTATTTGTATTTATGTGTGTGTGTGTGTGTGTGTGTGCACGTTACATAACAATAGTTAGCGAAACCCTACCAATTAGGAGCCTGCACTTAGGTGACATACAACTTCAAAATTCCACACCACTGTGAAAGAAAATAACTGTGTGTGTGTGTGTGTGTGTGTGTGTGTGTGTGTGTGTGTGTGTGTGTGTGTGTGTGTGTATGTGTGTGTCTAAGTTGCATACAGCATCTAAGACAGAAGCATGTGCATGTGTGTATGAGTGTGAAAAAGTCTCAAGCATAGACAGGTTCAGAGAGAGAGAGAGACAGAGGAATTGAGAGTTTGGATATGCTCTAGCAAAGTGCGTGTGTGTGTGTGTGTGTGTGTGTGTGTGTGTGTGTGTGTGTGTGTCTGTCTTTAGAGGATCAGGGTATAAAGTTAACACTCATGATTGGATCTTATGTGTGCTTGCATTGTTGTCCAACACAAATTAGGCCTACTGCCAAAGCTTAAGGACAGACTTAGCCAACAGGTACAAGTTTTTGGTACACACATATTTACTCTCTGCCCCCTTACACATACACACACACACACACACACACACACACACACACACACACACAGGAGCAGATCGGTGCAAAATCTGTAGCATAGATATCAGCAGATATGTCCATGAGGTAACGAGGGCTCCACAGAGGCAATTTGGGTTATGCATGCACGCACGCGCACACAAACACACACACAGACACACACACAAAGACACACACACACACACACACACACACACACACACACACGTGCCAGCTGGCAAAGAGGTATGGAAAGCAAATGAGTTGGATGCGAGAAACCCTAGTGAGGAAATCAATACTGATCAACAGACAGGACAGGACAGGCAGCTATTAAAGTCAGTCCTTACCCCACATACTCATGTCTTCACACCACCAGCAGTCTCTCTCTCTCTCTCTCTCTCTCTCTGTCCCTTTCTCTCCTCTCTCTCTCTCTCTGTCCCTTTCTCTCCTCTCTCTCTTTGTTCTGTTTCTTTCTCCTCCACTCTCTCCCTCTCTGTCCCTTTCTCTCTCTCCCTCTTTGTTGTGCTTCTTTCTCCTCCTCTCTCTCCCTCTTTCACTGCAGTTGTTTCTGCTCTCTCCTGCCTTTTCTACTGCTCTCTCGCTCTCTTTCTCCCTCTCGCTCTCTGCTATTATGTGTCTTTGCAGTCTCTCTCTCCGTCTGTTCTCTCCTTTCTCCCATGGGTGAAGTGGTGTTCTGTCGTTCCTCTCATAGATTCGCCCTCCTCTTCTCTTCTCTCCCTCCATCACATGCTTCAACCTCACACACCCCGCTATTATGACACCGCCAGGTGTTATATAATTACCAGCTGACTGACTTACTGAGTGTGTGTGTGTGAGAACATGCAAAGACATTAGTGAGAGGAAGAGAGATGGCTGACTGGCTGATTGTGTGTGTGTGTGTGTGTGTGTGTGAGAGTGTGTGTGGTGTGTGTGTGTGTGTGTGTGTGTGTGTGTGTGAGAGAGAGAAAGAGAGAAAGAGAAAGAGAGAGAGAGAACATGCAAAGACATTAGTGAGAGGGAGAGAGGTGGCTGACTGGCTGATTGTGTGAGTGTGTGTGTGCGCGTGTGCGTGTGTGTGTGTGTGTGTGTGTGTGTGAGAGAGAGAGAACTGAAACTGCTGGATTTCCCAAGAGGCTTTGCTGCTTGGAGACACACACACAGGTGAGGATATCCTGGCCCTGGACACACTGCTGTTCTGTGCACACACAGGATACTGCAGTCCTCACCTTTGCATATGAGCTCAGGCTTCATGGAAATGCATGCATTCACACACACAAGCGCACACACACACACACAAGCGCACACACACACACACACACACACGGGCACACACTTTCAAAAACCTCATACATGACCCATTCACAAAAAAAAAAAAAATCTAAATTGATGTTCTATGTGCACACAATCACCCTACCTTCACCCACACTCCACACACACACACACACTAACCGTTGTCCATGCTGCTGTTCTCCTCTATGGTCATTTGCTCGGCGAGTTCGGAGAGGGACTCGTCGATGGTCTGGCTCCCACGCAGTGTGAGTGACAAACGCCTTTTAAACTTCTTCATTCTTTCCATGGGCCACTGAGACAGGGGAGGCCTGAGAGACAGAGAGAGAGAGAAGGAG
>PYXC01001359.1:212500-220000 GCA_015244755.2 Tenualosa ilisha
GCCTCAGGAAAACAGGCAGGCTGGAGGAGGCAATGGGCCTCAGAGCGGAGGTGTGGGAATAGCGTAACGTCTGAAGCTAACTGGACTCCAGAGAGAAGCACACAAGCACTAGTCTACAGGAATAGGATTTCCACACAGAGTCTAATCCAATAAACTCTAATGGAATTATCTGGACTCTGAGTGAGGGACTGACAGCAGATAACCACTGGAAACTAGGGGACATGTTATGGCGAAGGCAGAAGGTCAACAGATACAGATTACTGCAGAGAGAGAGGGAGGAAGAGAGAGAGGGAGAGAGAGGGAGGGAGAGAAAGAGGGAGAGAGAGAGAGAGGGAATTAGAAAGAAGGAGGGAGAGAAAGAGTGAGAGAGAGAGGAAGAGATAATGAGGCAGGAGAGAGAACCACATAGACCCGCTGTCCCTTATCCCACAATAGTAAAGTGTATGGGATGCTCCTGATCCATCCACACTGGCCTACATCACTGCACCTTCACAGCTCCTCGTCAAAGACACTCATCTACAGTTCCAGCCTTGATGGCAGCAAAGCCACAGAGCGGACAGAGATCAGATCAGCCCACCGATGCCACTACACAAGGAGTGGAGAGAGATCAGATCAGCCCACCGATGCCACTACTCAAAGAGTAGAGAGAGATCAGATCAGCCCACCGATGCCACTACTCAAAGAGTAGAGAGAGATCAGATCAGCCCACCGATGCCACTACACAAGGAGTGGAGAGAGATCAGATCAGCCCACCGATGCCACTACTCAAAGAGTAGAGAGAGATCAGATCAGCCCACCGATGCCACTACTCAAAGAGTGAGAGAGATCAGATCAGCCCACCGATGAACAAAAGAGAGAGATCAGATCAGCCCACCGATGCCACTACTCAAAGAGTAGAGAGAGATCAGATCAGCCCACCGATGCCACTACTCAAAAGAGTAGAGAGAGATCAGATCAGCCTACTGATGCCACTACACAGAGAGTGGAGAGAGATCAGATCAGCCTGCCACTACACAGGGAGTACAGAGAGCAGAGACAGCAAAGGGACGCTCAGGCAGAGGTTAGGCTGTCGGTGAGGAAGGCAGATTGGATCAATCCGAAACACACCTGGCCCAGCGCTGTTTCTTAATGCACCATCTCCAATGTGATGCTGTCATTTTGATTAGAACATCACATATTCAGTCCTGCTGGTGCCAGGGTGAACCTGGCATGGCTGGTGGTCAGGCACCGTGTTCTCCATGACGACCTGAGGTCTCTAGAGCCGAGTAAGCAGTGGCCTGTGGCTGTAAGGTATATTAATATATTAAGTAAGGTATATAAATATATTTTGAGTCAGACTGCATGCCATCATTCAGTTTAAAGCATCTATGATCATCTGACTGTACTACATGTCTGCTGTGGGACCAGTGAGATTCAGATTTGGGGGGGGGGGGCTTAGTGTCAGGAAATGACCTCCTCAGGTCAGAGTTGAACTGACTGAGGTGTAGGGAGTCTAGGGGTGTTTTGGGCTCAGAGGTCTACTCCTATTGATGACACTGTGAAAGTGGGGTGGTGTACGGAGTCTCGGGGTGTTTTATGGCTCGGCGGTCATCACTGTGAAAGTGGGGTGGTGTAGGGAGTCTCGGGGTGTTCTTGATGTCGCTGTAAGTGTGGGGTGGTGTAGGGAGTCTCGGGGTGTTCATGATGTCGCTGTAAGTGTGGGGTGGTGTAGGGAGTCTCGGGGTGTTCATGATGTCGCTGTAAGTGTGGGGTGGTGTAGGGAGTCTCGGGGTGTTCATGATGTCGCTGTAAGTGTGGGGTGGTGTAGGGAGTCTCGGGGTGTGTCTGGTTTGACTCCTGGTGTCCTAATCACCACTCAGAGGTTTAGCAGCCAGTAAATCACATCTCTAAAAGCCTGCCAAAATTCAACGGATTACTGGCAACGCTCTTTACGGAGACAAACACACACACACACACACACGCGCGCACACGCACGCGCGCACACACACACACACACACAGGGTTTCTCACTTCAGACTGACACAGACACACACACACACACACACAATGTCTCACTCTTTCACTC
This sequence comes from Tenualosa ilisha, assembly GCA_015244755.2. NCBI lineage: Eukaryota > Metazoa > Chordata > Actinopteri > Clupeiformes > Clupeidae > Tenualosa > Tenualosa ilisha. Next base: position 214,566 of record PYXC01001359.1, read on the forward strand.
TCTCTGTCAATCTAATACACAGCATTGCAAATGAGATGTGACGGTGGGCAAATATTCAATAGCAACATACACAGGGGTCAATCAGGACTGGCAGAACTGAGATACTAGCCTATGTAAACAGACACACACACACACACACACTCACACACAGCAAAGAAAGGAATGTACTTCTGGGATGTCTTTTTCTCTAACAAACACAAACACACACACACAGACACCCCCACACACACACATAACCTCTGGGTGGGATTAAACCATGCACTTACAGAGAGTACACACACTCCCGCAGAAAGATGGCTTTGGGGTGGGATTATCACACACACACCCACACACAAACACACAGAGTGAGATAAGCAGTCTTTGTGTGGGGCAGGCCAGAGAGTGATCTGCTATTATCAGCAGGGACACCGTAACAAAGCAGACCCCATGTGACACAGACAAGCGGAGGGTAAAGGGAATCTGTGTGTGTGTGTGTGTATGTGTGTGTGTGTGTGTGTGTGTGTGTGTGTGTGTGTGTGTGTGTGTGTGTGTGTGTGTGCATGCCCCGTGAGACAGTTATGGCCAGTGTCACATGCTTTTAGGGGAAAATCGTGACCACTGCAAAAGATAAGTTGCATCACCAATAACAATACACCAGTGAAGTCGAAGTGCTTGCAAACAGTCTGTTTTGTGTTTGTGTGCGTTTGTCTGAAGGATTCTTCTGTGTGCTTGTGTGTGTGTGTTCCTTTATTTGTCTGAAAATAAATCACAGGAGGCCAGTATGTTTACCAGTTGACCTCTCTGTCTCTTCCGTGTGCGCGTGCACACACACATGCACACACACACCCCTGACCCACATCAGCTCCGAGGCAATGAAAGAGGCTCCCTATCCCCAACCCCCCCACCACACACACACACACACACACACAGTGCCCCCTCTCACTCCTGCTCTCTAAATGCCTGGTGGCAGTCAGAACCAGCTCAATTAAAATAGGAAGCCCTGAGATCAAACACTACACTGATCACACACACACACACACACACACACACACCACACACACCACACACCACCACACACACACACACACCACCACACACACACACCACACACACCCTAGTGGGGGCAGTGCGCACCACTGGATCAGATTAATTAGGCCTTTAAAGCAGTCAATGCCTGAGAAAAGGGTTTCTGAAGCTCCAACACACTCTCTCTCTCTTTCTCACATACACACACACACCACACACATTTTCTCTCTCTCACAAACAAACACACACACACTCACACACGCTCGCAGAGAAATGCACAAACATACACTTACACGCACATAACCCATGCAAAAATGCAAAAGAATATGCATGAACTAGTATAATAACACACACACACAAACACACACACACACACACACAAACAGGCTGTGCAGTGTAAGCGACAAACCCTGCAGAAACAGTTAATGATCAGATGTGCACACACAAACACATACACGTGTGTGTATATAAACACACACACACACACACCACACACACACACACACACACAACACACACCACACACACACACACCACACACGCATAATATGTCCTGTCTACTGAACTCAAAAAGTCCCACTGTGAAATTTTGACAATGGCTCGCCCGTGTGTGAAAATGTGAAGCACGTAATGACTTACACACTGACTGTCAGAGCCCGTTCTGTCAGTGTGTGTGTGCGTGTGTGTGTGTGTGTGCGCGTGCGTGTGCGCGTGTGTGCGCGTGCGTGTGTGTCCTGTGACATGACACCAGGGGGAGGCTGAGAGTGAAGGGGAATAAAACTGAACTAGTTTGTGATGTGTGTGTCTTCATCCTGAGAGCACAAGCTGCCTCATCCTGCTGTGATGAGCTGGAGTCTTTCAGCCCCAAACTCAAACCCAAACTCAGTCACTCCGCAGCTGTCAGATGTCAGTTAAGTTTGATGGTTCCCGCATACTGGAACGACTTCAGAGACCTGACAGCAATACTGACTGTCACAAAGGGCCATACTCCTCACACACACACACACACACACACACACACACACACACACACACACACACACACACACACACACACACACACACACACACAGAGAGTTGTCTTTCAGGGTCTCCACACACCAGGATGACTTCAGAGACCAGACACCAATACTGACTGACTGCTGGCACAGCCAATGGTCACAAACTGTCATACTCCTCACACACTCTTACACACACACACACACACACACAGCTGTCTTTGAGGGTCTCCACACACCAGGATGACTTCAGAGACCTGACTACAATACTGAGTGACTGCTGGCACAGCCAATGGTCACAAACTGTCATACTCCTTACACACTCATACACACACACACACACACACACACACACACACACACACACACACACACACACACACACACACACACACACACACACACACACACACACACACAGCTGACTTTGAGGGTCTCCACACACCTGACACCAATCCTGAGTGACTGCTGGCACAGCCAATGGCAACATATGAGCAACCATCTGTCATAACGCTCAAATACAGGCCACACACGCTCATCAACACACAGTCAGAGGCCTGACCGTCGGCTTGGTGTGCGCACACTATCAAGCCATGTGTGTGTGTCGGTGGCGGTGGTAGCGTAGCGGTTAAGGAACCTGGCTAGCGTGCAAGTTGTGGGTTCGAATCCCAGCTGTCACCGTTGTGCCCTTGAGCAAGGCACTTAGCCCTAAGTTGCTCTAGGGGAGACTGGCCCTGAAGTAACTGATAGTTGACAAAAATGTAAGTGGCTCTGGATAAAAGCGTCTGCTAAATGCAGAAATGTATATGTAATGTAAATGTAGCGTTAGCTGCAGATTTGCTACTCAGTCTATTTCATATCACATTTTCTGGTAAAATTTAGTAACACTTGGTAAATTTTGGCAATGGTTTGGCAATAGTATTCATAAAGCATTATTATGCATTCATAAAGGGTTATAATGCATTCATAAAGCCTTATGGTGCATGTGTGTGTGTGTGTGACACTGTTGTCATCAATATTCTTACAGATTGAGTATGCAATCCAGAGCTTCTTTTTAGCATTGATTAGTATCTGATTAATCCATATTTTGAACAACCCTACAGGCCTCTCAGAGTCCAGTTAGTTTGTCCAGTTGGTTTGTTAATCAAATGTCCCATGTTTTGCAGAGTTCTCACACACACACACACACACACACACACACACACACACACACACACACACAAATCCTGTGTGGCTCGGTCTGGCCACTGGGCCTATTTGCACTTCTTTACGTTTGCCTGAGATAGGGAACCAATCAAAAACTGACTTTCACCCCTGATGCGATGAAGGCGGGATTAATGTTTTTTATTAAAATTATGACGCACCCTCTTCTGTCGACTTTCTACAAACGTCACTGAAATCAATGGTCTGATTGGTTGTGGGTCTGTCCAATACACACAGAGGCATTCTGATCTCTGCATTGCCTCAGGCCTCAGGGAAGTGGGAGATGACAGCAGAGTAGCCAGACTAAGCTGCATAGCTGCAGAGACAACCAGGCTAAGAGCTCTGGTGATGAAGAGCCTAAGAGTGAAGGTCACTGAGGTCACATTCAGGTCAGTTTCAGGTCATAAAGTCTGAGGGGTCTAAGCCCGACACAAAATAACTAGTTAAGGCTGCGCATTGTGTTTTGATCGTTTAGAATTGTGTTCTACCCAAAGGCAAGTTTTGAGACACTCCTCAAACACCAAAATCCTCTCTCTCACACACACACACACACACACACACACACAAAAACCCCTTATCACCATGGCAACAGACACAACCTTCTCTCCCGAGGAACATTGTCTGTTTGGGACGAGATTAGGATCTGTAATCTATCACTCCATCCAAGAATGGGAGGAAGGAGGGAGGGAGGGAGAGAGAGAGAGGAAAGGAGGACTGGGAGCAAAATTGAGAGAGAGAAAAAGAGCGGTTCAGAGTGTGAAAAAGAGGGGGAAGAGAAAGATAAAGAGAGAGATAGAGAGCCAGGGAGAAAGGAAGGGAGCAAACAAGTTTGTGTGTGTGTGTGTGTGTGTGTGTGTGTGTGTGTGTGTAAAGGGGGGAGGCAGAATGTTGCCTTTGTATTTGACTAAGAGGCATGAAATCACCAGGGCAACTCCAGTTCTGTAAGCCATACCACAGACAAATAGAACTAGGAGAGTGAAAGAGAGAGAGGGAGAAAGAGAGAGAGGAGAGAGAGATGAGAGAGAGAGGAGTGAGAGAGAGTGAGAGAGGAGAGTGAGAGAGTAAGAGAGAGAAGAGAGAGAAGAGAGAGAGAGAGAAAGGAGAGAGAGAGAGAAGAGAGAGAGACAAGAGAGAGAGAGAAAGGAGAGGGAGAGAGGAGAGAGGGAGAGAGAGCGTAAACTGTGAGAAGGAGAGCGATAGATCAAGCACTGTACAGAGACCACACGTTAGCAGAGTGAACCAGTAGCTGCAGGTCACCATGAAACAATTACGCTGATGACATCATGCTCCAGGAGATCAAAGCTGTGTAACCATGGTGACCAGCAGCTTGCCTGACACACCTGTACACCTGAGAACCAACTTGCACTACCACCCTCCAGCACATTCCCAAACACACACACACACACACACACACACACACACACACACACACACACACACACACACACACACACACACCAAACAGTATATTGATCGCTGGTCAGTGCGCCTGTTCTATACAGATCTTCAAAGAGCCGTAGTGCCACCCTAAAGGCATCTGAGACACACTCTCATACACTCACACACACACACACACACACACACACACACACACACACAGAGAGAGAGTGAGAGAAAGAGGACGCTCACTAATTATCAAAGAGACCTAATTAGTATAGCAACCTATTCATTCTAAGCACTTTAAGGCATGCAGTCTGAAAATGGCATACACACAAACACCTGACAAGAAAATAACACACACACACCACACACACACACACACACACACACACACACACACACACACACACACACAATGAGCAATGGCGAGAAAGGTTGTAAGATGCTGACCTATGACCTTTGGGGTAAACAGCAGCTGGACTCACAGGTTAAAGGTCAAACATAGGCTGCAACTGCACTCCTCCTCCCTCCTCACAAGTGGCAAAAATAGCCCATGCTCTGAGAGAGAGAGAATGTGTCTGTGTGTGGGTGTGTGTGTATGTGTATGCGTGTGCGTGTGTGTGTGTATGCGTGTGTGCGTGCATGCGTGTGTGTACGTGTGTGCGTGCGTGTGCATGTGTGTGCGTGCATGCGTGTGTGTACGTGCATGCGTGTGTGAATGTGTGTGTGTGCGTGTGTGTGCGTGTTATAGGCTTCTATGAATGATCACTATAATTAAGCTGGAATGCATAGACACGCCCCCTACTCAAACCAGCTGTGCATTTTACACTCTTTTACCCCATAATTCCC
>PYXC01001359.1:225000-227500 GCA_015244755.2 Tenualosa ilisha
GGGAGAGGGAGAGAGGGAGAGAGGGAAGGGAGAGGGAGAAAGGGAGAGGGAGAAAGGGAGAGGGAGAGGGAGAGGGAAAGGGGGAGGGAGAGAGAGAGGTTGGTTGGTTGTTCACATTTATGGCCAATTAAGCAACTATGGTTATGTCATGGCCAATACAGGTGAAAAATATTACTCAAAATTAAAACCAACAAACAAACAAAGAAGTAAATAAATACATTAAATGAGAGAGAGAGAGAGAGAGAGAGAGAGAGAGAGAGAGAGAGAGAGAGAGAGAGAGAGGGGTACTCCAGAGAATGTGTGTGTTCACTGTAAGAGAAAAGAGGGAGGCAGGCAGCCTACAGACCCTGTGGCAGCAGTGATCCACCTCATATCCACCCGTCTATCCATTCATCTATCCATCCATCTCTCCACCCCACCCCTCTCTCTCTCTCACTCACTTTTCCCCTCCAGCCCATTCTCTTTCCCTCCCTCTCTTCTTTTTTCTCCATTCTTTCCTCCCTCCATTCCCATGTCCCACACACTCTTTTTCTCTCATCTTCCCTTCTTCCCTCCCTCCTTCCATTACCTCTCTCCCTCCCTCTCTGTGTTCCACATATCTCACTCACTCTCTTTTCTCTCTTACTCCCTCCAACTCTCTCTGCCTCCCCTTCCTCTCCTTTCTTTCTCCATCCCTCGTTAATCATTCTCCATGTTCCATTTCCCTCTGTTTACACTCGTTCAAGCTATGAATCTTCATCCCTCTCTCCATCTCTAAATGCAGATCTGTCCATCCTTCTTTCCCTTCTATATTCTCTCCTTGCTCTTTCTTCCCATCTCTCCTTTTTCTCTCTGACCAGACCCTGCCTCTCCTCTCTTTCTCTCTCTCTCATTTGTCCCTAGCACTCTCTTTTCTCCTTCCTTACTCTCTCTTTCCATCTGTACTCAGTTCCTTCTTTCTCCTTCTCCTCTCCACTCTTCTTTCCATCTATCTGAACTTTATTTAACTCACTCTCTTTCTCCCTCTCCCTCTCTCTCTCCCTCTCTCCTTCTCTCCTTCTCTCTCTATTCCCTTATCTCTTCCGGTCTCACCAGAGGTCTGTTCCACTTCTCCTTTTAGGCCACACAAAAGACTTGCGGCACGTCTCTGTCATGCAATCGCTCACTCCATCACTCGCTCACTAAACATCTCTCCGTTACTCTCTCTCTCTCTCTCCCTCTCCATTACTCTCTCTCCTCATCACTCACTCTCACTCTCTCTCTCTCTTCCTCCCAGTAGGCTGAGTCCTGTCTGTCTATCTCCTGCAATCTGCTCAATGCCATTTGGTCAAACGGCTCCTGAGTTGAAGTATGATTTAACTCAGCTAATAATTGATTCTAAAGTAAGTGAGTGTGATTGTGAGTGTGTGTGTGTGTGTGTGTGTGTGTGTGTGTGTGTGTCTGCTTCACCATGAAGTAAACACAGCCTTTCCCTGATTTACAATCCACTCTGTGACTAACTGCCACCATCACTGGATCATAGAGCATCACTTGGCTTTTAATCCTTCCCCCCCTCTCCCCCCCCTCTCTCTCTCCCTCTCTCTCTCTCCCTCTCCATGTCTAAACTCATCTCTCTCTCTCTCTCTCCCTCTCCATGCCTAAACTCATCTCTCTCTCTCTCTCTCCCTCTCCATGTCTAAACTCATCTCTCTCTCTCTCTCCCTCTCCATGTCTAAACTCATCTCTCTCTCTCTCTCTCCCTCTCCATGTCTAAACTCATCTCTCTGTGCCCCCCCCCCCATCATCTCTCCCTCTCCGTGTCTAAACTCATCTCTCCCTCCCTCCCTCCCTCTCTCTCTCTCTCTCTCTCTCTCTCCATCAGTCTCTGCTTCACCTTGAGGTGCTGCTCTATTCAGCCTTGTGTGTGAAGCGGAGAGACAGACAATGCTTCTCTGTTCCTCGTCTGTGTTGCCTTGTTGTTGTTGTTGTCTTGTGGTGGAGATGTGTTGTGTGTGAAAGTCCTCATCAGGTCCATCATGGTGGTCATTAGGAAGGAATGATTCTGATAAAGACCCAACCCATTAGCTCTGATTGAGGCTCTGCTTAGATTACGCTTCTGTTGTGCAGACCCAGACACATCCTGTGATTACCACAACACACAGGAATCCTTATATTTGTACACAATACAATGTTGCACACACACACAAACACAGACACACACACAGTACGTGCGCCAGTAGACACACAGTCTGGAATTTAGCCCTGCATAAACAAAGTCGTCTGCCAGAGGAATTTCTGACATTCCTGGGCAAAGACAGAAGAGCACATGGACAACGTGCGCACAGACAGACAGACAGACACAGACACACACACAGGGTTAAGGCTTTTCTGTTTACAGTTGAGTATTTGAAAGTGAAAGTGCAAATGCAAGCCACACACACACACACACACAAATACAGATGTGATTTCTGGGCCCTAACTTTCATTTCCTGCCTGCTCACTCCCTGCACTGATTGGCTAAGCTAGGAAACAGGGTCAGGGC
>PYXC01001359.1:237500-320000 GCA_015244755.2 Tenualosa ilisha
CATTGATCTAGCGGAAACAATCACACTGCTTTGACCAAAGGAAAACTTGTAGGCTACCCTTCCCAAACAAAACTGGCCGTGGCGGTTTGACTTCTTTAGTGTTGAAACAGTCGCTTTCAGCCGAGTAGGCTATATAAAGCAAACAGACTGTTTCTGTGAAATAAAACAAATAGCAGATTAGCTTCGCCCAGTGCTGCTTGACGAAATGTTTAAACTGCATTTCTAAAAAAAAATGTGCAGCCTCAAAGGCGAGTCGAGAGCCAGTAGGAATATGTTACAAACAGGTTACAAAATGCTTCCTTATGTCGTCTCAGTACGACCATAATGCTACATGATACCCACTCGTGTCATGTTCTTACCGCAGAGTAACAACTGGAACACAATGTAGCCTAACCGATAAAATGAAAGAGCACTTACCAGAAACGATAATCGCTGGTTCGACCCGAGTCCCAGCCCTCGGTGTCGACGCGGAGGCCGGATGCCGTGTCTTTCCACTTAGCCTACCGCAAATACAGTTGGTTTGTTTATCGGCTCGCTGTTGATCTTTCAACCAGCCCCTCGCCGTTATCCCTTAGCGATAAACAAGCGATGTGCGCTTTCAAAGTCCCCCAAATGTTCTCCAATATCTAAAACAACGACCCTGGAGATGGCTTTGGCTGACGCCTTTTGACTACAGCTTTCCGTTCGTTCGAGCGAGCGGATGGTGACGATGGTTACACCGGGGAGGGGTGCTAGCAGTTGCTGCCTGCATTCTGACGCCTCCGCCTAGGGTGAGAAAAGGAAAATAATGTCGCTGAATTTACTGGCCATTAGCGCGGGTATGTTGTCCTACTGCCCCCTCTAGCGACAGTTAAGTGCTAAAGCATATTTTGGGCATAAGTGGGCGGTTGCTGCTTCCCTTGGCAGGAAAGGCCATTTCATTGACCTAATTGGAGGAGACAACCTTAAGTTTCGCTGTTTCAAACCAAAATCACTGTGCAAATGTTGACGGTTGCACTTCCATAGTGAACTGTGCCGTCCACCGGGCTGAAAAAAAGTCTAATGCTTCTTGCTGTTGGGGAATCTGTCACCCCCCAAATCTGTGTGAGTGTGTATCACTGCTGCATACTATGTGAACAGACTATATTATTTTTAAACAGTCAAATTGAAAGTCTGACAACATGTATTCTCTGTATAGGCTATCAGTCATGCTTTGTTAGGCTATACATAGCGACACTGGAATAGCCTTTTCTTGTTAAATGATGAAAATAAACAGTTGCACCAAGACAAAACAGGAAAATGTTGATAAATTGAGCATTACACATTGATTTCTAGTTGACTCCATATGCATGCACATTTCCGTCAGGGTAGGTGAACTATCAGTTCTTCTCCTTGATATTATCATTGAACACACACTCACAATGCAATCACCCTTAGGCTACTAAAATAAATAGCCTAACAACTTCTGTGCAGGACTTGGAAAGTAATTGCACATGTAATTTACAACTTAACACTTACGACTATCTACACTACGTGCTCTCCTAGGTGCCTATCATACTCCCATAGGATGGAGGTACTAATCCAAGCCAAGCATCAAATGTTGACAAAAAGTATGACTTGCACAAAAAAGTTAATTGTTGTGTTTCCTTTTGTTCTCCCCTTCACAGTTTGGTCATCTACAAAAGCTTGATGCATTGCTTAGGTATCCAGGTGGAAAAGAGGTGCAGAAATGTGTTTTTTTTTTTTAAATCAAACATGGTTTTCCCTTGTCTGTTGACATGCCAGTCTATCTACATTCTTATAAAATTCTAAACATTCTGAAGCACTCTGTTTCATGTTTATTTGTTTTAGAAATCTCTGTCTAAAATTGCCTGCCAAAAACTACAGATAGTACTGTATTTTTGTATCTCACTTTTGCAGTCATTCAGTTGACTACCAAATTCAGTTTTATCTGATACTTGTAACTATGCTGCCAATTGAAAAGGTAGTGCACTAAAAGTGTGCCAATTGAAAAAGTAGTGCACTAAAAGTGTGCAATTAAGTCAGGAAATGTTGTGAAGTAAAAGTAAAAGTTGACTACTGTAGTGTAGTATTTTACTGAGTTACGCTACATCTCTGTGTGTTACTGAGTGAAACTAGCACCCTAGGGTTAAACACAGGTTCGATCCCGGGCGTGTGAGTAAAGTAATCTATCTCCGAGTGTTGCACACTCAGAAGTAAATTATTTTACATAACCAAAAGCAACTCATGTTATCAGTGTTATCATGAAGAAGAGAGAGGAGGTGAAGGCCTCTTTCTCTGCCTCAGTGCAATCACATGCTTATGGATTTACAGCACCCTTTTCAAGTGAAACTTCTCTTCACTAATGTTGGCAATGCCTACAATCCAAGCACAGGTACAACAGTAATCTGTTTAGATATTTAGTGCTGATGTTGGCATCACTGCAAAATAACACATTGGTTGCTCTTCATAAAAATGGTGAACATGTTGTCATTGCCAGAAGTCATCAGCAAAGCCACAATGTGAATCCCGCCGATGGAGTCTGTCTGCTACTGGAGGTGAGGCACCAGATCAGTGTGAAACTGTGGGCCAATGCATCGGTGTATGGTGATCCCCCCCATTACAACATCCTCTCTGGTCACCTGCTCTTCACCATGTGAGGAGCCAGACTTCAGAAGTAGTCAGTAATTGGGGAGGTGGTAGTGTAGTGGTTAAGAAACCTGGCTAGCTTGCTAGTAGACTAGACACTGTGTGTTTGAATCCCAACTGCCACTGTTGTGCCCTTGAGCAAGACACCTAAGTTGCTCTAGGGGAGATTTTTAAAATTAAATAAGGAAGTACATCAAAATCCAATAATTACCAACAAACCCAGGCAGTTAATTTACTCAACTGCCGTTAAATTGGGTTGCCTATCCTGTGGTCTTTCATCACTAATAAACAGTAAAGTGTAGATCAAACTGTATGATTTCTTTTTTTAAGGCTGTGAGTTGTAATAACACGCACACACATACATTGTAAAAGAATTTATTATTCACCTTAATCTGCCATCACATCAAATACTAAAAGCAATGAGTTACAAAAACGCACTTGTAGTAGAGGAGCTGTCATTTGACCCTAGACAGGTTGGCATCTTGCATGGCAGAGTCGGTGTGTGTGTGTGTGTGTGTGTGTGTGTGTGTGTGTGTGAATGCAAGGCAAAACTGCTACACATGCTGTCCATTTCTCAAAGGTATCTTAATTTAAATGCAAATCACTCAAGTTTTAAAACAATGGATTAGACTACGTTTCATTTATACTTTCACTAGGTCTGAATTTCTTAGCCTGTAAGTTATGAATGTGACAGAACATGAACATAGTATTATTTAAATATGTTTGTACTGTATGTTGAAAATACATTGAAAATGTTTTTTTGTAACGAACTAGTTTTATTTGGCGGATTATTTCCGGTTTACGCTAGGCTGTAGGAAGAGTGTAGCCTATTTCAAACTTCTATCACCTCTACTTTCTAACTCAGTTTCTGATTGGTCTGGGACATTCTCACAGACATTCTACCTGTAAACTGCGCCCAGTTTAATGGACGACAGACGACTGGAGAGATGAGGTAGGTAGTGCAAAGTTTCTGCCACAACTACAACATTTTAACGAACCCATTATCTGTGGACTAACAGTACTGAATTATTTCTCTAGATTAGGGCTGAAACGATTACTCGAGTAATTACAAAAAATGCTCGAGGCAAATTATTTGCCTTGATGCTTCATTAAATTCATATAAACAAAGTTAATCTATTTAAAAGTGTCTTCTATGAGATCACTTCGCGTTTCATAACCTAGTACTAAGCTCCGGAATATTATCATTGAAGTGCATTCGAACATATAAAGCTGCGTGGTTTCTTTTAGTGTCTATAGTGATGTCGGAAAACCAATCTCACGGCGGGTAAAAGGTAGAAACTTTACACAGTGTACTTTTGTACATTAGGTTTCATAAAGAGGACAGCGTGGCGCGCAGTGTATACACTGTAAAACGGGCACACGCATTCTCCGTCTCTCCCTCTCCCCATCTTGCACGCTTGGGATGGGGGGCAGTGCCTCAGCTAAAGCTTCATTTCTAGTGACGGCCCTGAACTGGAGGACCCAATGCTAGGAGGTCGCACAGCCTACGCACTCCTATGCCCGGCCTTATCTACAGGTTTGCCCGTTGAGCTACCTTTGGATCCTACCGGCACTCGCCCCCAACCTTGAGAGCAGCTCGGCGTTTAACAACAACAACACGCCACTTCCCAGTTCAACTCACCCTTTGCTGTGCTCTTCTTTTATGACTATTCCTCTCCCTCAAACTCATCAATAATCACAGCTCCACAGCTTCCGCTTCTTCACGATCAATACTGATCAGTTGCGACCAATTAATTAATGCCACCTGCTCCTTCTTAGACCCTTCCCCCCACACAATCATGCATTTGCACAACGTCTTTCATTACACATGGAATTGCCCACAGACATTTCCATCTGAAGGGGGGGGGGTCAGTGCAACTGAGGTCAGTGCAACAGTGCCCTTGAACACACCCCACCTCCTCACCTGGCTATTGCATCACAGAAGGTAGGCTTACCTCTAGTACTCGTCACTTTAAACATCTAGGATCACAAATGACCTAGAAACAGCATCAGAATCTGCATCAGAAACAACCAAATGGACGTACTGTCGAAAATGCACAGACACCATGTTTTTCAGATATTGTCTGTTAGCACGCAAATCAACCAGCATAACTCCAGCTTTCATATATTCTTCTACCACCTCTGTATATTAAGTACAATGTTTGTGAATGCAAAGCCTCTTGTAAGATGAGAGCTACATATGGCATTGATGTAAGATGTAGACATTACTTTGGTCTGCTGTTTAGCTCCAGAACTCATAGGTATTCTACTGTATCAGTGGGTCTGAGATGCCCTAAATCACCTTACTATTTAAATACAAATTACTGATGCTGAATTATTAACATGCAGCTGAGATATATAGGTCTTATCTGTGATAAGACTCTTCAGAATTGAAAGTGACCTCACACTGAGAAGATAAGATTAATGAATCACTTGCAAAACCATATCCTACATGGAAAGGAAAACATTTGAACATGCTTAACTAAATGATCTTTTAAAAAAAAAAAATCGAAACGTTTACTAACCTTGACCAAGGCTACGGTCATGACATTGCACAAAATGTAAGATGCGAAAGACATTTGTATTTACATGCAAGATCGTTTTTTGAAGGAAGTAAAAGTCCAAATATGAAGTTCAAAAACTACTAGCAGCACTTAATTCAATTCACCAGGTCATATAAACATTCTCAGGATTTCTTGGCCTTTTTTTATTTCACTATAGACACCATAATGTTTTTTTTGTTTGTTTTTTTATGGAGCACAGTCTATTAGTGATATGTGTTGGCTCTCCAAGTCAGTATTTTATTTAATGATGTGCTAAGCTTGCAGCAACGTCATTTTGGCATATTACATCTGATGGATGGACTAACATTTTAGTAGTGAGACAGTTATGGAATGAATGAAACAATGTAATGTGCATCACCATAACAAAAGTTACAGTTACCGAGGGAACAAGGTCTGTTCCAGGGATGCTTTCTTGTAATGATGCAATAGCTCCATCTTTGCCAGCACATTATTCTGAAACGGCGCACAGGTTATGTGGATATGAATACACATTGCAGGACACAATTTCATTTGAGCAACTTGGATTTTCTTTATTGCTTTTACAGGCATTGCATTAATTATTTCCTGATGCCATTGCAGGCATACCTGGCACCATTAGATCTTGAAAGGCACAATATGAAACCACTTGACTGTTGTTGTTACAATGGTGTCTTTTTCTTAAGAATTTCAAAGGAATCAGATTTTGATAGAGAGATTAAAATTTCATCCATTTATGTTGGTAGACCTATACCATGGCCACACATTTATGAGACCTATACCATGGCCACACATTTATGTTGGTAGACCTATACCATGGCCACACATTTATGTTGGTAGACCTATACCATGGCCACACATTTCTTGTGCCAAAGTAAAGAAATTAATTTTCATATTGTAATTTGTATTTGCAGTATTTTCTGCATTACCTTTAAAGGTAACCATAACTTTACTATTAAAACATACTATTACAAATGTTAAATAAACACAACAAAACACTCTGTCATGAGACTGGATTTGAACCCATGACTCATTTCTCTGTATAGACCCTCCTTATCCACTAGGCTACTATTTCTGTAAGGAGAGATTGGCAATTGCCTTTCATTGTTGTGGGTTAAACAACCACTGATTTAATCGTATCTTTTATGTTGCAATCCATTATTAACAAAGTGTGCATTCACTGAATGACTATTAGACAAGTACAACATGTGATTTCTCCACTGCAAATGTTAGCAGGCCTATTTTACAGACAGAAATATAAACATTTGCATTTTTTTGTGCATGCGCAAATGTGTCTGTTATTGTGGGTGTAAAGAGCCTTTTATTACCCCGTTGGCTATTTGTACACGGGGTTCAAAGACACTCCATTCCAAAGAATTAGACAAATAAAACTTGAACATTTTCAGAAGGGGTGAAGTGGGTAAGAGTAATTTGCCTCCCGCATTCATCAAAGCAAAATTGTTCTGGTACATCTAGTTTGTTTTGCAACTGAACATTGTGTGCCTAATTTGGATTGATGTAAAATTAAAATCATTTACTTTTTTAAAGAAGTTATCTAGACTATTTACATTGCAAGGGGGGTGCTTACAAATCAATGCTTAGGGGGCCTATATCTTGGAAGTACTTCTTGATAATCTTCTTTTAACATGTTATTCTGTATTCTTCTCGATAATCTTCTTTGGACATCTTATTCTCTGTCCCTCACAAAACAAGAATAATTTTGTAACTGAATCACAACTTCAAACGATGAGCTTTTGCACACCTCTTGTGAACAGGTGCGTTTTGGAGGTCTGTTGACCAAAATGTAGTAACTAACTTGCTTGCATAATGGACAGTGTCTACATTTCTTACAAAGTAACTAAATCATGACCCTCTGAATCAGAACTGAATCTAAGCACCAAGCAGATGATGATTCCCACCCTTATCGTGCCTGCTATAAAAAATAAAAAATAGACAAATGATTAAATTTTGAGATCAGATGGTCTAGTATTTGTTGTTATGCACACATTATAGAGCAGATGTCTCAAAATCCATAACATAACAAAAAGAAAAAGATACAAATTATGGATCATTTTATCATTATTTTATTCCAAAATGTTGAACACATTTAATCTAGTATTTGCTCAAGCAATGTCTTTATTCTGATGCAAGCCTAAGGAATAAATGCTCAATCCACTGACTAATGTTCGTTGGCTGCATTTCTATTTGCTTGTCCACATGAAATGAGTTACTATCTCGGAAAAAAATTATATTATATCAGAACTATCTACAGTAAACAGTAATAAGTTGGAAGTCGCAGCATGGTAACACTGGTAGCATGGTAACACTCCCAAATCTTGGTCCGGTACTCTGCCCCTTATAAAAAAAATGCTCTTGGGAAAATGATATAAAATTGACCACCATCATTAGTCTTTCCCTGTGCTTTGTGCAATCTAAAGAAGGTGAGCAAAAGTTTCTCTCTTTTCTGTCTTTTAATGCATGTAAATGTCAGTTTAGCAATAGCCCCGTGAACTTGGGAGAATAGCATCCATCAGAAACATTTCTGTTTCAGTGTATTTTCAAGCCAACAAATGTGAGTGAGTGTGTAAAACAGAATGTCATGACTGTCAAAATTAAAGCGATTATGCAGTGAATTAACTCGTTACAACTTTGTCCTGGATCGCGGAGAACTGTCGGCAGATATGAGAACCAAAGAATTTAGTACAGCGTAGACCGAATTTGCAAACTGACCGAATCAGCGTAGACCGAATTTGCCAGTTTACGCTAAATTATGTCGGCAGAGGAAAACAAAACTGCAACACAGTTTCCTTGCCCTTAATCAGTTATGCCTGGCTGCCAATTTGTTATTTCGTCTAAATTGCACCAAATTCTGTCGTTCTCCTACTACCGACAACAATGTCTAACAACAAGGCTACGGGTTGATTCACTCCAAATAATCGCGTTAAGTTGTTTGAAATCATGTGCTTGTGCTGTCTGTAGATTCATGGCCCTGTTGTACGAGCTAACTGAGCGCTGTTGACAAGATAGAGAAGGAAAGAATTTGAAACGTCTACGTAACAGCGAACCAACAGCTAACGACAACTGAATGGTACAGTGGGTTACAAAAGTGCAAGTGATCTTATCATGCCATTCAGTTACCTTAAACTGTCTATGCTGCACTAAATTCACTTGTTCTCTATTCTACTGACAACACTCAGCAAGATCATACAATAGGGCTATATTTGGAATTAATCCGAGCTATCGCTTTAAGTTAAAATAGGCTTGGCGCTCCTATACTCCTATACTGTGTAATGCATTGAAATAAAAATGACTTTTCTCTCCTGTGTAGCCTTTGGTCTCTTACAGAACTATTGCTACAATGCTCTCAGTCATGCGTGTTTTGGCTGTCATTGGTCTGCTTCAGGTGTCCGCCACCTGGGGACAGGTGAGTACAGTGCTCTGTTCATTTAGTGAAACCAAGAAGAATTAAACAGTAATGGCGCCCCCCTCTAAATTTACTCACTTTACAACTCGGAAAAAGGCTCAAATCTTTAATTTTCCAGTAAGCATTCCTTAATTTCCTTAGGGATAAATAAAGTCTCTCTCCCTCTCAGGACCTGGGGGAGAGGCTGATAAGGGGGAGGGGATTATTGTGAATAGAGTACTACATAGGGGAGGTTACAATAGGATGGTTATGTGGATGGCAGTTAACAGAAGATTGTATGCGAAGCTATAAACTAAAAAGTGAAGAAGATTATTGTAGCCAAGATATTATCTAACAAACAGCAACGACCTCCAAACCATACATCTCACTTAACAAGATCATGATAGCAAAATGTTTTTTTTTTTTATCTTGGTTTAATCAACATGAAGGATTAGTTTAATAATGATGCTATTCAGTCCCATTGGAAAATACGCTGTTCTTGCCACTCAACTGGCACGTTTGCTAAGCTGCCACCCCAGTTGAAATGTGAAAACCTTTGTGAATGTGAAAGCTTTTGCTGCTAAAGACCTCCTGTTTTAATGCTCTGGGTTTGATTCCTGTCATGCATCTGTCCAATATTACTTGTTTTCTACCTGTTTGTTTCCATGTGATCTGTTGATGCTGTCTTTCCAGACATGTAAGTATGCTTCTACATGCTCTGCCAGTTCATTACCAAAACCCAGGAGCCAATGAAAAAAGTTCTTAGGGCATGCATTATATGATTCATAACCAGTGAATTGCTACAGTTAGACTATGGATGTTGAGTAAACAACTGAAATTTAAAACTGTTCTTTAAATGAATGATGCTGTTTGCTGTGCTTCTGAAGAGTTGAAAATGCTTCAGTTTAAATTCAGTGTCAGTTTCAAATCTCATGCTGGTCCCACCCTTGAAATGCAAGCTCCATCAGCGCTTGCCAAAGCCTCCATCTTCAGCGGTGTGAGTCTGATTGCCAGGCTAAGTGGGATCCATACTTGGGATCCATTGATGTGGGTCTGGTTGCCAGGCTAAGTGGGATCCATATTTGGGATCCAATTTGTATCTTTTTCCTTTTCTAGTCTCCCAGTTGGACACCTCCAACAAAACCATCCAACAAGATATTGTCAACAAGCACAATGACCTCCGGCGATCAGTCACTCCTACCGCCAGTAACATGCTGGAAATGGTAATGCCAACAGTATCAGTAATAGCAAATCAACTACTAAAGTACCTGATAGCCAAATCTGACATCCAAACATGTAATACAGTATCAACATATTTATCTATTATGATGACAGTGGATCAACAGTAATTATAGTAAACATCCCAAAACCCCACCCCCATCACCACCACCAACCACACCTTTCTCTGTCTCACTCCCACAGAGTTGGAACAGCCAGGCAGAAGCCAATGCTCAGGCCTGGGCAAACAATTGTTCAGAGGTCCATAGCGCTCCCAGCCAGAGAACCGTTGGAGGTACAGTAACTTCCTCCCTCACATTCTCTCTATCCCTCATTCTCTCTCTGTTTTTCAAACACGCACACACACACACACACATCTGATGTACACCGTTTCATCTGTGTGTGTGTCTGTGTGTGTGTGTGTATGTAGGTATCCAGTGTGGGGAGAATCTGTTTATGTCCTCCTCCCCATATTCTTGGGACTATGCGATCCAGGACTGGTACAATGAATATCAGTACTACCGCTATGGTTACGGCCCCACCGGAAGTGAAATGGTCGGCCATTACACACAGGTGCGCTCATCTCACAATACCTGAGTCAAACAAAAACATCAAGAACTGATCCCTTGACAGAGATGATAATAGGTGCATGGATTACTTTCAACAACATGAATTCAGGACAGTTATTCAGCATTCAGAGATTCTCTCTCTAATCAATTCACTCTCCTTTAGACACAAACACACACACACACTCTGAGGCACATGAAATAGGAGAGCCATGTGAAGTGTGGCCAAAGTAGAACTCACACACAGACACACACACACTCATCAGCCTCACTTTCATTTTATTTAGCGTAAGAATTCATAAATGAATAATAATGGCATCCGAGCATCAAGTATCTCTCATCATTCTCCTCTTCTCACTCAGGTGGTTTGGTACAGATCCAATGAGATTGGCTGTGGCGTAGCGCATTGTCCTCAGAGTACCTATGCCTACTTCTACGTGTGTCAGTACTGTCCTGCGTGAGTACCTATGCCTACTTCTATGTGTGTCAGTACTGTCCTGCGTGAGTACCTATGCTTACTTCTGTGTGCCAGTACTCTCCTGCGTGAGTACCTATGCTTACTTCTGTGTGCCAGTACTGTCCTGCGTGAGTACCTATGCTTACTTCTGTGTGCCAGTACTGTCCTGCGTGAGTACCTATGCTTACTTCTGTGTGTCAGTACTGTCCTGCGTGAGTACCTATGCTTACTTCTGTGTGCCAGTACTGTCCGGCGTGAGTACCTACGCCTACTTCTGTGTGCCAGTACTGTCCTGCGTGAGTACCTACGCCTGCTCCTGTGTGCCAGTACTGTCCTGCGTGAGTGGTTCATGGTATTCACTTATTCCTGGTCCTCTCTCTGACTCCTGTCTGGTGTGCACAGTGGAAATGTTGCTGTAGACGGACAGAGCCCCTATGCTTATCCATACAAGGAGGGACCAACCTGTGGCGACTGTCCCAATGCCTGTGACAATGGCCTTTGCAGTAAGTCTGTGTTAATGTACTTAATGTATAAACGGTTAATTTATTAATATTAAAGATAAGTTAATAATAGTAAAATATAGTGTATTACTAGAATGGATTCACAGGACAAGAACAAAATACTGAAAAAACCTCAACTCTTAACAGGACAACTTAATAATATTAACTTCTTCAGTTTAATAATTTCCCATTGCAAAAATCAAGTAATCTGAAAGACTGAATGGTTTCCCAGTGCTTACTCTCTGTTTCTGTTCTCTTTCTCTCTCACTTTCTAGCCAATCCCTGCCCATACAGTGACAAATACAGTAACTGTGGCCAGCTGGTTGGCTCCTATGGCTGCAGTAACCAAGATGTGGCTAGCTGGTGCCCTGCCTCTTGCAAGTGCCAAGGCCTGATCATTTAGACATCCAGAAGAGACTGAACATGAATTCTTCAACAACTCAACAACAGACAGGGTATCCCAGAGGGGGGACATAGTGTGCCAGAGGACACTGTTGAAACTTCCAAGTATTTGTGGATAGTGTCAGTTTTCATATGCCATCTGTAAAATGATCATTCTTTGTTGTGATCATGTGCTTAAGGTGAAATCATGTAACTGTCTTCTTATACTGCTGTTTTATCAAGTACTTCAGGATCAGAGGTTGTGCAACTGTCTGCTGTAATGGTTATGAAAATAAAGCATCTTCGTATCATGTGTGTGTAGCAGTCATGGTGGGCAGAGGTTGTATTTAGTTTAGTTGAATCATAAATTCCATTTAGTTAGCACTGATTGATTATGTAAAAGAAATTGATAATCACAATAGGTAAAGCTGTTCAGATCTTTATGGAATAAGATTCAGGGATCCTGCCTTATTACTTCCATCCTTCACCCGTCCATATGGATGGTAAGCAAAATTATTATTATTATTTTTTAAACTATGTATCATTGTGACTGTGTGATTACAGTAGTGTACAGTCGTTTTATTTTATTACCTGACATATATATAAAATATAGCTGTATGAATTTATGCAACATATAACAGATAACTCACATTTACAAAACATAAAACCTTAATGATGAACATTTCAATTCTGCACAAAAGAGAGAAAAAGAGAACACAAAGCCTGTGTTGTAATTGCACTTACAGCACAGAACCTGAAGAGGGCACAAGCGGTCACAACACTGGAGAAAGGAGAATTACAGCAAATGCTTTTGTCAAACATGTACATAATCATTCACGTGAAATAAATTATATGAACGTTTTGGGAACACCACAGCTGTGCTGACTCGGCATAAAGTCACTTATATTTAACGTTAACGTTACTTCATTCAGATCATTAGGATGTAAAGTTCTGAGGTTACAGATGTACCAACATTCACATTGAAGTAAAAGTTTATCAAGGTTACCACCTACTTGGAACCCCAGGTCAATGCCATTGAAAGCCAAGTCCATGATTGAATGATTGCTATCTGTGAAGTGTCTCACAATTGCTGATTTAGGATCTGCACTGTGGATGACGCTGTCTTCATTATTTCTGAATATCAATTGTCTTGTAGTCTTACCAACATATTGAATACTTTTTATATCACCAGGATATGGGCATTAAATGGAAGTTCATCAGTGGTAGTTTTCAACCGTAGATTGTGAGTCTATAACTGGGTCGTTGGCAAATTTCAGCTGTGATCAAGCTGTGCACATTTTTAGTGGCCTAAGGGAAACATTTCAATCAGACATAACACTCTGAAAATAACACCAGATGGAGCAATAACAAAAACACCCAGACTTTAGACCATGAGCTTTTGGACAACAAGATGGTGCATGGACGCCAACCCATCATCAATGACTGTATTTGGTTGATAAATATTTGTATGTTCCAAGGACCTCAAATAGCCGGGTAACAGTATATAATTGACCAGAAGAGCAAACAGCATGTGAGGAGTGAACAACTGAACAGTCTGAACATGAAGACCTGCGGAGCTCTACTGGTGCTGCTCAGCTGCTGTTTGGCAGATCCTGAGGCTAACCTGAACACTGGGATGGGAGAGATGACCACTCTGGTGTCAGAGCTGAAAGTGGAACTCAGAAACACTAAAACACAAATGGAGGCTATGGAGACCAGACTGAGAGCCAGTGAAAATAAAGCAGAGACTTTGGAGACCAGGCTGAGAGCCAGTGAGAAGACAGTCGAAGAGCAGAAAGCTGTTATTAGCGAGCTGAAGGAGCAACATGGAGACCAAGCAGCCAATGTGAGTCTGACAGGGAGCCAGATGGAGGAGCTGAGGAGGGAGAGAGAAACAAGGAGGGTGTCTTTCTCTGCCTCACTGCTAGCATCTGGTGATGCACATACTGGACCCTTTAACACAGACACTACCCTGGTCTACAGACACGTCATCACCAACATAGGGAACGCCTACAACCCAAACACAGGTGAGAAAATCTATACGTTAATGATATCATCATCCTAGTAGGGAAATAAACCAGCCAAACACAATTAAACAGCTCTAGGCTTTCTGAGCTTTGTACTTCTCAAATTGGTGGACAAGGAAGTTCAATCAGTTTGCAGTCATCCTGTACTTTGCATTTGTGTCAATGCCACACACCATCAAGCAAATTAATATCAACAACATAGACTCATATGTAGATATTTATAAACACAATGT
This sequence comes from Tenualosa ilisha, assembly GCA_015244755.2. NCBI lineage: Eukaryota > Metazoa > Chordata > Actinopteri > Clupeiformes > Clupeidae > Tenualosa > Tenualosa ilisha. Next base: position 251,454 of record PYXC01001359.1, read on the forward strand.
TACAGGTTCAGATTCAGCAGATTGAAAAATCTGCCAATAGTTTAGGTTTTGTGCAAGATTTCACTCTCAATTTTTGCAATGCTTTTTTTGTAATGCTGAATCACTGCCAGCTGGTCTGCTGATCTGCTCTGAGACAAATTTAGAAAAAAAAAATATCAACAAGTAATGATATGAACTCATCAAATTAGTTTACACTGAAGCTACACTACATTTCGAAGTGGTGTAAACAGCACAAACTACTGTGATAAATACAAACGTGTGGACGGTAGATGACTTTAATAAACCAATGGACCCTGGCTGGTTTTCTGACGGTGTTTCTCTTTCTGCTTTAGGAATCTTCACAGCTCCAGTGAGGGGGGTCTACGTCTTTGTTTACCATGCATTTGCAGATGGCCATAGATCAATACCTGCTGCAGTCTTTCTCTACAAAAACTCACAGCGCATTGTCTATGCCTACGGTGCTGGAGACATCTACCACGTGGGTGCCTCCAACGGGGTGACCCTGCTCCTGGAGGTTGGGGATGTGGTCTACTTGAGACTGCGGGCCAACGCCAGGCTCAGAGACAACTCTGACCACCACACCACCTTCACGGGATACCTGCTCTTCACCATGTAGAGAAGCATTAGAAGACACCTACGACAAAGACAAGATCCATTTAAATTAAACTAAGCCTGTCATCCCCTTGTCACCCCTGACTTTACTGATCACTGTTGCCTCTCCCTGTTACTTGAGATTAATTCATGTGTTTTCATCACATTTCTGTATGTGTGAAATGCATTGTTTTGTAACAGCTTGATTAAAGTTCAATCACACTGTATTTCAAAATTGAAATACTATTATAAGTGTATTATTAACGTTTTACAAATTGCATTTATAAGAAATGTTTTTCAGGCATATTTAAAATAGTTATCTTTTTCTTTCTTTGTTCATGGGTGGCCCACTCCATCTTGAGTATTTCAATGTACTTAAATAAAATAGTCACTGTTTTCACTCACTGCTTTGTTTCATGTGGTGTTCTGAAGTGAAGTAGACTTGTGAGAGTTGTGAATAATAACCTAAGTGTAAAAACATATGACTCGTATGACAGATTTCGCAGCACTGCCTATTGGAAAAGCTCACTGTTACATTCTTGATGTTGACATGGCTTCAACAAATACTCTACTTTCTATTGTTTGAGATCAACAAAGCCATCAGTGGTGGCCAAATCAAAGTTATCCAAACTATCCAACAAACCTTACCTAGAAATCTAGATGTGCACCAGCAGTAACAAATGGTTTTGCTATGTATGTACGTCTAGAAACAAGCCATGGGGCCTCAGTGGCTGTTTCCCAAGTTTGGTCGGACCAATCATATTGCTCTATCCTCAGAGAGAGTGCCTGGGTGGGCTTTGCATGTTGATGACAGGGCTGCGACGGTAGCCTAAAAATCTAGACGTATGGCATGCAGATCCACCCGAGGTAACTTTTGGTCATGGGGGCCTGCTGACACCCAACTCTGGCACCTCTGGAACACTGGCTATTTTCGTGGAAAAACTATAGAACTATATCACCCTGGTTGATGAAATTTTTATGGTATGGTCACAAGGAGTAACATATATCAAGCTCTCAACCACCCATGTCTTGTTGAACACTACCTTACAAGACACAAAATATGAAAAAAGTCACATTTTTCATCAACGATTCCTAAGACACCAAAACACTGGCACACCTGGAACTCAGTGGGCAGACTGATCTGCAATAAGAATAAAGGAGAGACTATGGAGACTAGACTGAGAGCCAGTGAGAATAAAGCAGAGACTATGGTTTTGGTCTATCTATAACAGGGTATCAATAGTCAGTGATCGAGCAGCAAACATTGACATAAATGGAAAGACTATCAACACTCAGACATTTTTTTAAGAACATTTAACAATAACAATAACCCTGACCTTGGGTCATGACCTGAATTTTTAACAACAACAACAACTCATGTGTTCATCATTTACAGCTCTGTTCAATCAGTTATCAACATGTAATAAAGACATACTTAGTAATCAGTAATCAGTAACCGGTAAAGAATATTAAAGAGCAAGAAACTCTGTGAGAACAGAGAGGCATCGCCCAGTGTCAGCATGAAGACTTGTGGAGCTCTACTGGTGCTGCTGTGCTGCAGTTTGTCTCAGCTTAGAGGAGACACCATCAGTGAAAATGACATCACTCACCAGGGTCACTATGGTGAAGCAGAGAGAAGAGAAATCACCCAACAAACATCCCAGCCTGACATCAACACTCTGCTGAGAGAGATGACTGCTCTGGTGACAGAGCTGGAAGTGGAAGTCAGACACACTAAGACACAAGTGGAGACTTTGGAGACCAGACTGAGAGCCAGTGAGACTAAAGCAGAGACTTTGGAGACCAGACTGAGAGCCAGTGAGACTAAAGCAGAGACTTTGGAGACCAGACTGAGAGCCAGTGAGACTAAAGCAGAAGAGCAGAAAGCTGTTATTAGGGAGCTGAAGGAGCAACAGGGGGACCAAGCAGCCAGTGTGAGTCTGACAGGGAGCCAGGTGGAGGAGCTGAGGAGGGAGAGAGAAACAAGGAGGGTGTCTTTCTCTGCTTCACTGCTAGCATCTGGTGATGCACATACTGGACCCTTTAACACACACATTACCCTGGTCTACAGACACGTCCTCACCAACATAGGGAACGCCTACAACCCAAACACAGGTGAGAAAATCTATATGTTAATGATATCATTATCCTAGTAGGGAAATAAAGCAGGAAAACACAATTAAACAGCTCTAGGCTTTCTGAGCTTTGTACTTCTCAAATTGGTGGACAAGGAAGTTCAATCGGTTTGCAGTCATCCTGTACTTTGCATTTGTGTCAATGCCACACACCATCAAGCAAATTAATATCCACAACATAGACTCATATGTAGATATTTATAAACACAATGTTACAGGTTCAGATTCAGCAGATTGAAAAATCTGCCAATAGTTTAGGTTTTGTGCAAGATTTCACTCTCAATTTTTGCAATGCTTTTTTTGTAATGCTGAATCACTGCCAGCTGGTCTGCTGATCTGCTCTGAGACAAATTTAGAAAAAAAAAATTTCAACAAGTAATGATATGAACTCATCAAATTAGTTTACACTGAAGCTACACTATATTACGAAGTGGTGTAAACAGCACAAACTACTGTGATAAATACAAACGTGTGGACGGTAGGTGACTTTAATAAACCAATGGACCCTGGCTGGTTTTCTGACGGTGTTTCTCTTTGTGCTTTAGGAATCTTCACAGCTCCAGTGAGGGGGGTCTACGTCTTTGTTTACCATGCATTTGCAGATGGCCATATATCAATACCTGCTGCAGTCTTTCTCTACAAAAACTCACAGCGCATTGTCTATGCCTACGGTGCTGGGAACACCTACCACGTGGGTGCCTCCAACGGGGCGACCCTGCTCCTGGAGGTTGGGGATGTGGTCTACTTGAGACTGCCGGCCAACTCCAGGCTCAGGGACAACTCTGACCACCACACCACCTTCACGGGATACCTGCTCTTCACCATGTAGAGAAGCATTAGAAGACACCTACGACAAAGACAAGATTCATTTAAATTAAACTAAGCCTGTCATCCCCTTGTCACCCCTGACTTTACTGATCACTGTTGCCTCTCCCTGTTACTTGAGATTAATTCATGTGTTTTCATCACATTTCTGTATGTGTGAAATGCATTGTTTTGTAACAGCTTGATTAAAGTTCAATCACACTGTATTTCAAAATTGAAATACTATTATAAGTGTATTATTAACGTTTTACAAATTGCATTTATAAGAAATGTTTTTCAGGCATATTTAAAATAGTTATCTTTTTCTTTCTTTGTTCATGGGTGGCCCACTCCATCTTGAGTATTTCAATGTACTTAAATAAAATAGTCATTGTTTTCACTCATTGCTTTGTTTCATGTGGTGTTCTGAAGTGAAGTAGAGTTGTGAGAGTTGTGAATAATAACCTAAGTGTAAAAACATAGGACTCGTATGACAGATTTCGCAGCACTGCCTATTGGAAAAGCTCACTGTTACATTCTTGATGTTGACATGGCTTCAACAAATACTCTACTTTCTATTGTTTGAGATCAACAAAGCCATCAGTGGTGGCCAAATCAAAGTTATCCAAACTATCCAACAAACCTTACCTAGAAATCTAGATGTGCACCAGCAGTAACAAATGGTTTTGCTATGTATGTACGTCTAGAAACAAGCCATGGGGCCTCAGTGGCTGTTTCCCAAGTTTGGTCGGACCAATCATATTGCTCTATCCTCAGAGAGAGTGCCTGGGTGGGCTTTGCATGTTGATGACAGGGCTGCGACGGTAGCCTAAAAATCTAGACGTATGGCATGCAGATCCACCCGAGGTAACTTTTGGTCATGGGGGCCTGCTGACACCCAACTCTGGCACCTCTGGAACACTGGCTATTTTCGTGGAAAAACTATAGAACTATATCACCCTGGTTGATGAAATTTTTATGGTATGGTCACAAGGAGTAACATAAATCAAGCTCTCAACCACCCATGTCTTGTTGAACACTACCTTACAAGACACAAAATATGAAAAAAGTCACATTTTTCATCAACGATTCCTAAGACACCAAAACACTGACACACCTGGAACTCAGTGGGCAGACTGATCTGCAATAAGAATAAAGGAGAGACTATGGAGACTAGACTGAGAGCCAGTGAGAATAAAGCAGAGACTATGGTTTTGGTCTATCTATAACAGGGTATCAATAGTCAGTGATCGAGCAGCAAACATTGAAATAAATGGAAAGACTATCAACACTGAGACATTTTTTAAGAACATTTAACAATAACAATAACCCTGACCTTGGGTCATGACCTGAATTTTTAACAACAACAACAACTCATGTGTTCATCATTTACAGCTCTGTTCAATCAGTTATCAACATGTAATAAAGACATACTTAGTAATCAGTAATCAGTAACCGGTAAAGAATATTAAAGAGCAAGAAACTCTGTGAGAACAGAGAGGCATCGCCCAGTGTCAGCATGAAGACTTGTGGAGCTCTACTGGTGCTGCTGTGCTGCAGTTTGTCTCAGCTTAGAGGAGACACCATCAGTGAAAATGACATCACTCACCAGGGTCACTATGGTGAAGCAGAGAGAAGAGAAATCACCCAACAAACATCCCAGCCTGACATCAACACTCTGCTGAGAGAGATGACTGCTCTGGTGACAGAGCTGGAAGTGGAAGTCAGACACACTAAGACACAAGTGGAGACTTTGGAGACCAGACTGAGAGCCAGTGAGACTAAAGCAGAGACTTTGGAGACCAGACTGAGAGCCAGTGAGACTAAAGCAGAGACTTTGGAGACCAGACTGAGAGCCAGTGAGACTAAAGCAGAAGAGCAGAAAGCTGTTATTAGGGAGCTGAAGGAGCAACAGGGGGACCAAGCAGCCAGTGTGAGTCTGACAGGGAGCCAGGTGGAGGAGCTGAGGAGGGAGAGAGAAACAAGGAGGGTGTCTTTCTCTGCTTCACTGCTAGCATCTGGTGATGCACATACTGGACCCTTTAACACAGACATTACCCTGGTCTACAGACACGTCCTCACCAACATAGGGAACGCCTACAACCCAAACACAGGTGAGAAAATCTATATGTTAATGATATCATTATCCTAGTAGGGAAATAAAGCAGGAAAACACAATTAAACAGCTCTAGGCTTTCTGAGCTTTGTACTTCTCAAATTGGTGGACAAGGAAGTTCAATCGGTTTGCAGTCATCCTGTACTTTGCATTTGTGTCAATGCCACACACCATCAAGCAAATTAACATCCACAACATAGACTCATATGTAGATATTTATAAACACAATGTTACAGGTTCAGATTCAGCAGATTGAAAAATCTGCCAATAGTTTAGGTTTTGTGCAAGATTTCACTCTCAATTTTTGCAATGCTTTTTTTGTAATGCTGAATCACTGCCAGCTGGTCTGCTGATCTGCTCTGAGACAAATTTAGAAAAAAAAAATATCAACAAGTAATGATATGAACTCATCAAATTAGTTTACACTGAAGCTACACTATATTACGAAGTGGTGTAAACAGCACAAACTACTGTGATAAATACAAACGTGTGGACGGTAGGTGACTTTAATAAACCAATGGACCCTGGCTGGTTTTCTGACGGTGTTTCTCTTTGTGCTTTAGGAATCTTCACAGCTCCAGTGAGGGGGTCTACGTCTTTGTTTACCATGCATTTGCAGATGGCCATATATCAATACCTGCTGCAGTCTTTCTCTACAAAAACTCACAGCGCATTGTCTATGCCTACGGTGCTGGGAACACCTACCACGTGGGTGCCTCCAACGGGGCGACCCTGCTCCTGGAGGTTGGGGATGTGGTCTACTTGAGACTGCCGGCCAACTCCAGGCTCAGGGACAACTCTGACCACCACACCACCTTCACGGGATACCTGCTCTTCACCATGTAGAGAAGCATTAGAAGACACCTACGACAAAGACAAGATTCATTTAAATTAAACTAAGCCTGTCATCCCCTTGTCACCCCTGACTTTACTGATCACTGTTGCCTCTCCCTGTTACTTGAGATTAATTCATGTGTTTTCATCACATTTCTGTATGTGTGAAATGCATTGTTTTGTAACAGCTTGATTAAAGTTCAATCACACTGTATTTCAAAATTGAAATACTATTATAAGTGTATTATTAACGTTTTACAAATTGCATTTATAAGAAATGTTTTTCAGGCATATTTAAAATAGTTATCTTTTTCTTTCTTTGTTCATGGGTGGCCCACTCCATCTTGAGTATTTCAATGTACTTAAATAAAATAGTCATTGTTTTCACTCATTGCTTTGTTTCATGTGGTGTTCTGAAGTGAAGTAGAGTTGTGAGAGTTGTGAATAATAACCTAAGTGTAAAAACATAGGACTCGTATGACAGATTTCGCAGCACTGCCTATTGGAAAAGCTCACTGTTACATTCTTGATGTTGACATGGCTTCAACAAATACTCTACTTTCTATTGTTTGAGATCAACAAAGCCATCAGTGGTGGCCAAATCAAAGTTATCCAAACTATCCAACAAACCTTACCTAGAAATCTAGATGTGCACCAGCAGTAACAAATGGTTTTGCTATGTATGTACGTCTAGAAACAAGCCATGGGGCCTCAGTGGCTGTTTCCCAAGTTTGGTCGGACCAATCATATTGCTCTATCCTCAGAGAGAGTGCCTGGGTGGGCTTTGCATGTTGATGACAGGGCTGCGACGGTAGCCTAAAAATCTAGACGTATGGCATGCAGATCCACCCGAGGTAACTTTTGGTCATGGGGGCCTGCTGACACCCAACTCTGGCACCTCTGGAACACTGGCTATTTTCGTGGAAAAACTATAGAACTATATCACCCTGGTTGATGAAATTTTTATGGTATGGTCACAAGGAGTAACATAAATCAAGCTCTCAACCACCCATGTCTTGTTGAACACTACCTTACAAGACACAAAATATGAAAAAAGTCACATTTTTCATCAACGATTCCTAAGACACCAAAACACTGACACACCTGGAACTCAGTGGGCAGACTGATCTGCAATAAGAATAAAGGAGAGACTATGGAGACTAGACTGAGAGCCAGTGAGAATAAAGCAGAGACTATGGTTTTGGTCTATCTATAACAGGGTATCAATAGTCAGTGATCGAGCAGCAAACATTGAAATAAATGGAAAGACTATCAACACTGAGACATTTTTTTAAGAACATTTAACAAAACAATAACCCTGACCTTGGGTCATGACCTGAATTTTAACAACAACAACAACTCATGTGTTCATCATTTACAGCTCTGTTCAATCAGTTATCAACATGTAATAAAGACATACTTAGTAATCAGTAATCAGTAACCGGTAAAGAATATTAAAGAGCAAGAAACTCTGTGAGAACAGAGAGGCATCGCCCAGTGTCAGCATGAAGACTTGTGGAGCTCTACTGGTGCTGCTGTGCTGCAGTTTGTCTCAGCTTAGAGGAGACACCATCAGTGAAAATGACATCACTCACCAGGGTCACTATGGTGAAGCAGAGAGAAGAGAAATCACCCAACAAACATCCCAGCCTGACATCAACACTCTGCTGAGAGAGATGACTGCTCTGGTGACAGAGCTGGAAGTGGAAGTCAGACACCACTAAGACACAAGTGGAGACTTTGGAGACCAGACTGAGAGCCAGTGAGACTAAAGCAGAGACTTTGGAGACCAGACTGAGAGCCAGTGAGACTAAAGCAGAGACTTTGGAGACCAGACTGAGAGCCAGTGAGACTAAAGCAGAAGAGCAGAAAGCTGTTATTAGGGAGCTGAAGGAGCAACAGGGGACCAAGCAGCCAGTGTGAGTCTGACAGGGAGCCAGGTGGAGGAGCTGAGGAGGGAGAGAGAAACAAGGAGGGTGTCTTTCTCTGCTTCACTGCTAGCATCTGGTGATGCACATACTGGACCCTTTAACACAGACATTACCCTGGTCTACAGACACGTCCTCACCAACATAGGGAACGCCTACAACCCAAACACAGGTGAGAAAATCTATATGTTAATGATATCATTATCCTAGTAGGGAAATAAAGCAGGAAAACACAATTAAACAGCTCTAGGCTTTCTGAGCTTTGTACTTCTCAAATTGGTGGACAAGGAAGTTCAATCGGTTTGCAGTCATCCTGTACTTTGCATTTGTGTCAATGCCACACACCATCAAGCAAATTAACATCCACAACATAGACTCATATGTAGATATTTATAAACACAATGTTACAGGTTCAGATTCAGCAGATTGAAAAATCTGCCAATAGTTTAGGTTTTGTGCAAGATTTCACTCTCAATTTTTGCAATGCTTTTTTTGTAATGCTGAATCACTGCCAGCTGGTCTGCTGATCTGCTCTGAGACAAATTTAGAAAAAAAAAATATCAACAAGTAATGATATGAACTCATCAAATTAGTTTACACTGAAGCTACACTATATTACGAAGTGGTGTAAACAGCACAAACTACTGTGATAAATACAAACGTGTGGACGGTAGGTGACTTTAATAAACCAATGGACCCTGGCTGGTTTTCTGACGGTGTTTCTCTTTGTGCTTTAGGAATCTTCACAGCTCCAGTGAGGGGGGTCTACGTCTTTGTTTACCATGCATTTGCAGATGGCCATATATCAATACCTGCTGCAGTCTTTCTCTACAAAAACTCACAGCGCATTGTCTATGCCTACGGTGCTGGGAACACCTACCACGTGGGTGCCTCCAACGGGGCGACCCTGCTCCTGGAGGTTGGGGATGTGGTCTACTTGAGACTGCCGGCCAACTCCAGGCTCAGGGACAACTCTGACCACCACACCACCTTCACGGGATACCTGCTCTTCACCATGTAGAGAAGCATTAGAAGACACCTACGACAAAGACAAGATTCATTTAAATTAAACTAAGCCTGTCATCCCCTTGTCACCCCTGACTTTACTGATCACTGTTGCCTCTCCCTGTTACTTGAGATTAATTCATGTGTTTTCATCACATTTCTGTATGTGTGAAATGCATTGTTTTGTAACAGCTTGATTAAAGTTCAATCACACTGTATTTCAAAATTGAAATACTATTATAAGTGTATTATTAACGTTTTACAAATTGCATTTATAAGAAATGTTTTTCAGGCATATTTAAAATAGTTATCTTTTTCTTTCTTTGTTCATGGGTGGCCCACTCCATCTTGAGTATTTCAATGTACTTAAATAAAATAGTCATTGTTTTCACTCATTGCTTTGTTTCATGTGGTGTTCTGAAGTGAAGTAGAGTTGTGAGAGTTGTGAATAATAACCTAAGTGTAAAAACATAGGACTCGTATGACAGATTTCGCAGCACTGCCTATTGGAAAAGCTCACTGTTACATTCTTGATGTTGACATGGCTTCAACAAATACTCTACTTTCTATTGTTTGAGATCAACAAAGCCATCAGTGGTGGCCAAATCAAAGTTATCCAAACTATCCAACAAACCTTACCTAGAAATCTAGATGTGCACCAGCAGTAACAAATGGTTTTGCTATGTATGTACGTCTAGAAACAAGCCATGGGGCCTCAGTGGCTGTTTCCCAAGTTTGGTCGGACCAATCATATTGCTCTATCCTCAGAGAGAGTGCCTGGGTGGGCTTTGCATGTTGATGACAGGGCTGCGACGGTAGCCTAAAAATCTAGACGTATGGCATGCAGATCCACCCGAGGTAACTTTTGGTCATGGGGGCCTGCTGACACCCAACTCTGGCACCTCTGGAACACTGGCTATTTTCGTGGAAAAACTATAGAACTATATCACCCTGGTTGATGAAATTTTTATGGTATGGTCACAAGGAGTAACATAAATCAAGCTCTCAACCACCCATGTCTTGTTGAACACTACCTTACAAGACACAAAATATGAAAAAAGTCACATTTTTCATCAACGATTCCTAAGACACCAAAACACTGACACACCTGGAACTCAGTGGGCAGACTGATCTGCAATAAGAATAAAGGAGAGACTATGGAGACTAGACTGAGAGCCAGTGAGAATAAAGCAGAGACTATGGTTTTGGTCTATCTATAACAGGGTATCAATAGTCAGTGATCGAGCAGCAAACATTGAAATAAATGGAAAGACTATCAACACTGAGACATTTTTTTAAGAACATTTAACAATAACAATAACCCTGACCTTGGGTCCTGACCTGAATTTTTAACAACAACAACAACTCATGTGTTCATCATTTACAGCTCTGTTCAATCAGTTATCAACATGTAATAAAGACATACTTAGTAATCAGTAATCAGTAACCGGTGAAGAATATTAAAGAGCAAGAAACTCTGTGAGAACAGAGAGGCATCGCCCAGTGTCAGCATGAAGACTTGTGGAGCTCTACTGGTGCTGCTGTGCTGCAGTTTGTCTCAGCTTAGAGGAGACACCATCAGTGAAAATGACATCACTCACCAGGGTCACTATGGTGGAGCAGAGAGAAGAGAAATCACCCAACAAACATGCCAGCCTGACATCCACACTGTGCTAAGAGAGATGACTGCTCTGGTGACAGAGCTGAAAGTGGAACTCAGACACACTAAGACACAAGTGGAGACCTTTGAGACCAGACTCAGAGCCAGTGAGAATAAAGCAGAGACTACGGAGACCAGGCTCAGAGCCAGTGAGAAGAGAGTTGAGGAGCAGAGAGTTGAGCTCAGACAGGCTGAAGCCAGACTGACGGCCAGCATGAACCTGACTGGGAGCCAGGTGGAGGAGCTGAAGAGGGAGAGAGAAGAGAGGAAGGTGTCTTTCTCTGCCGCACTGCTGGAATCTGGGTCTGAGGATATAGGGCCTTTTCATGCAGAAACTCCCCTGGTCTATAGACATATCTTCACCAATATAGGGAACGCTTACAACCCAAACACAGGTATGCACACAGTATTTCTGTGAGCCTTTGTATGTTTTTGAATAATATTTCTGAAATATTTCCTTGGGAGAAATAAGAGATTTAGACGTTGACATTTTGAGTGCATGAGGCAGAAGCATAGAGGATATTATTTTTGTTTTTATTGCTATTGCTATCGTTTGCTCATCACAGGAGTCTTCACAGCTCCCGTCAGAGGAATTTACCATTTTGTTGTGTTTGCCTACGGTCTTGGTCATGAGTCAACAGGCACTGGAGTATCTCTATTTAAGAACAGAGAACGCATCACAGTTTCATGGTGTCGCCAGCCAAGTCAAACAGTAACGCCCTCTATGGGAGCTTCACTGCTACTGGAGACTGGAGATGTGGTCCATCTGAAGCTGTGGCCCAATTCGTGGCTGCGTGACAGTGGCTTGCTCGTGAATACCTTTTCTGGTCATCTGCTGTTCACACTGTGAGGAACTGCCATGCAAAGGTGTAGATTTAGTCTCAGCACACACACACACACACACACACACACTTTCAGTCTGAGACCACTGTTTTTGTTAGTCCTGGATGAGCATTAAAACTAATCAACCACACTGTTGTCATGTTTTTAATATTGTTTCAATAAGATACAAACAGATGTAGCAGAAGTTGTACCAGACAGGGCAATGTACAGGACCAGCCAAGAATACTAGTAGTATAGTAGAATAGTTTGAATTTGGGAAAACTATATATGAAATGTGGTGGAACAGTGGTAGTGTTACTGCGCCAGGACTCAGAGACCAGGGTTAGTTATTTCACAACTTTACTTATTCCTGTTCTTTTATCTTTAAGGTTATCACCAAATACTATGGGTAGGCTGTGGATCATACAAACTTTTACTTTACTTACATTCAGCACTGGCTACATGTTTGTGGGCTGTCACGTGAGTATCTGTTCAAGGCCATCATACCATTGTCTGTCCTGGGTAAAAATGACCCATATACTGAATATGAACCCTGGTCTCTGGACACTAGGGGAATAATATCACTGCTTCACCTCCCATAACTTTCCAAAAATCCAAACAGAATTTAAAATCCAGTTGGCTTGTGTAATCTTGCATAGTCTTTTCTGGTCCAACTTCAGATGCATTTTTATTTAGTTCATATTATATTAAACAAATATATATCTTATGTGAGCCAGGAGAAAGAGAAACACAAAAGGCTAATTTAAAATCTCCTTAAGTATTAGCTGTGCTAACAATATCCTATGAAACCAGCTTGTTCTGGTGTAAGATTTCTTCTCCACATCAAATAATTATAAAATTATTTAACTTCCGTATTTCGAGTATTTCATAATTAGAACACCTTGTTTCCTTATCATCCTCTACCATGCTATTGTGTTACAGAACAGCAGACATAGGGTCTTTACCTAACACTCAACAACTAATTTGATACATCCACTGAAATGCTAATTACCAGACTGATGACAGGTCAAAGTTAGCTTGCTGCCAAAACATCAGTTGTCATTTTATAGCAGATTGCTATAATGGCAACTCTATGCTTATACTTGGGTGGTTAAAAACTCTCCTGCGCTCTTTTGCTGGTATATCATCTCCAAAGTGGCCAAAACATTTTGACCTGCATGCATAAAATTATGCTATGCTGTAAACTTTAGTAGCATCCTGCTAGTAATTCACTTGGGAAACATTTTGTCCCAATCAAGGTGCAGATATTTTCTTGCACAGAGCTACTGCTGAACTGTCTTTGCACACATAGTTGATGAATTCTGACACATCTGACAAGTCTTGTAGATGTCAGCAGGAAAAGGCAAAACCAACTGCATTCCCGTTATATGAAATTATTGGTGGGAACAATCCAGCAATCGTTGGAGACTGACAGGAAATGTCACTTATGTCCACCCTAATTCTACACCCTTGCTGCCATTTCCTTATAACCTCTATCGTCAGTAATTAATCTCTCTTATGTTTACTATGTATTCTCAAAACAAGATCAGAATCAGATGAACGCACAGAAGAATAACTTCCCTTCTGTTAGGATTATGTTTGCATTAACTGTTGATATTGACAGTGTTTCAGTGTTACTGGTTTAAGATATAATTGTTGTATTGTTGTTGTTTTAGTATAGTTTGGGTAAACCTTGTTGCATTATAAAAATAAATGTACTTGTCTTAAGGATACCTGCGTCAGTTATGTTCAGCATCCTTATTGTCAGTGTCCATTATTTTGAACCACAGATTGTCTGTCCATAACAGGGCAGGTGTTTGTCAAATAGCAGTGCTCAGACTGCACACATTTCTAGTGACTTTAGGAAACCACATACTCTAGATATTTTTTGCCTGAGATCATTTGTGATAATGGGGGCCTCAATTAAAACAATACAACACTGAACTACAACTGCAGCTACTACTCTTCCTTACGGGCATGAGGATATTTACCGGGAAGTGAGATATAGCTTATGCTGTTCTTTGAACCGCAACAAACAACCCTGACCTTGAACCATAGTTTTCTCAGGCAGCCACATGGCACGTAAACAGCAATTCTCAGGTGCACGATGATCTTTTTTGTTAGATCAGTATTTGCACGTGCCAGAGACATCACTTGGTAATAAGCAACCAATGAAAAGTGCATATAGGTCAATGGTCTCGTCTCGTTGTAAATCGGTCTGAATTGGCCTAAAGACACAAATGGAGGCCTTGGAGACCAGACTCAGAGGCTTTAACTATTGAGTCGTCTGCAAGTGTAAAAGGGTCAATAATGACAATAAAAATAAATAAATTACTAATAAATCAAACAATCTTTTTCTACTTTTATTTCAAAATACTATATTGGCCGTCTCCTTACGATGTTACAATGTTTGGTTTGGCAGAAAATACGTGCAAAGACATTTGTTAGCTTTCAATGATGTCTCTGTCAAAAGCTCTTAAACCTAAAGTTGACAGCGAAAGCAGGAGCTATAACTAGGAGTGGAGAGACAAATTTGCCTTCATCTTACTCAGGTGTTATAATGGTAAGTCTATGTGCCTCATATGCAAAGAAGTTAATGTCAGGTGGTACCACGAAACGAAGCATGGCTCCTTCGACGTTGCTTGTCCACTCCGATCATCACCACATAGCCTCTTAGGCGACATCGGGGGGACCAACCCGTTCCATTCAGTTGCAGACCCATGCTATACACCATGCTTTTGGTCTGTCCACAACAGGGTAGTCAGCGCATACTCTCAATGACTTAACTGGAAAGATTGTCAATATTCAGACATTTTTTAGAACATTCAGCAATAACAATAACCTGGGCAATTTCTCATGAGTGAATCATTTACAACACTATTCAATCAGTTATCAACAAGAGATAAAGACACACTTGGTAATCAGTAACCAGGAAAGAGTATAAAAGAGAAAGAAACAGTCTGTGAGAACAGAGAGGCATCACCCAGTGTTAGCATGACTCACCAGGGCCACTATGGTGAAGCAGAGAGAAGAGAAAATTAGGTTTTGGGTGCAGCAGAGAAAACTGAAGCTGCCGCCACCACCCAACAAACCCGCCGGCCTGACATTCACACTGTGCTGAGAGAGATGACTGCTCTGGTGACAGAGCTGAAAGTGGAACTCAGACACACTAAGACACAAGTGGAGACCCTGGAGACCAGACTCAGAGCCAGTGAGAATAAAGCAGACACTATGGAGACCAGGCTCAGAGCCAGTGAGAAAACAGTTGAGGAGCAGAGAGTTGAGCTCAGACAGGCTGAAGCCAGACTGACGGCCAGTGAGACTAAAGCAGAGACTTTGGAGACCAGGCTGAGAGCCAGTGAGACTAAAGCAGAGACTTTGGAGACCAGGCTGAGAGCCAGTGAGACTAAAGCAGAGACTTTGGAGACCAGACTGAGAGCCAGTGAGACTAAAGCAGAGACTTTGGAGACCAGGCTGAGAGCCAGTGAGACTAAAGCAGAGACTTTGGAGACCAGACTGAGAGCCAGTGAGACTAAAGCAGAGACTTTGGAGACCAGGCTGAGAGCCAGTGAGAATAAAGCAGAAGAGCAGAAAGCTGTTGTTAAGGAGCTGAAGGAGAAACAGGGGGACCAAGCAGCCAGTGTGAGTCTGACAGGGAGTCAGGTGGAGGAGCTGAGGAGGGAGAGAGAAACAAGGAGGGTGTCTTTCTCTGCCTCACTGCTAGCATCTGGTGATGCACATACTGGACCCTTTAACACAGACACTACCCTGGTCTACAGACACGTCATCACCAACATAGGGAACGCCTACAACCCAAACACAGGTGAGAAAATCTATATGTTAATGATATCATCATCCTAGTAGGGAAATAAACCAGCCAAACACAGTAAAGTAATTCAACACTTTGCAAAGTTTGTAGTTTTGAGGCAGTAAAGTCAGTTTGGTTCCACCTTACAGATGAATTAAGTTTATCTGGGATTCCCATACAAATCAGGTACACTAAGGTTTACATGTTCACATCCATGTATGCTTGTGGTCAGGTATGCTGCTGTGCTGATACTCAGGTATGGTGAGGCTCAGATTCACTCAGGTAAGCTCATGCTCAGGTTCAGGTATACTCACGCTTAGGTACGATCACGTTAAGGTATACTCATGCTCAGGTGCGCTCACGTTCAGGTATACTCAGTTACAGTTACGTTCAGGTATACTTACGCTCAGGTATGCTTTTGTTCAGGTATACTCATAGTTAAGTAGCCTAAGGTATGCTCATGTTCAGATACGCTCAGGCTCGGACATGCCCTTGGGCTCATATTCAGGTACGCTGAGGCTCAGGTAATCTCATGTTCAGGTGCTGTATGCTCAAACATTACGTGGCTGACTGCTGATGTTGCAATGCATCTTGGGGGAGTGGAAACCCAAGCAATCACTGTGGATGGTGTGACAGGCTACACCAAGTGTTTGTGTGTGCGTGTGTGTGTGTGTGTGTGTGTGTGTGTGTGTGTGTGTGTGCATGTGTGTGCATGCTGCTGTGGAGGCTGGATGAAGTAGTTCAGGTTGAGCACCTGTATGTGTTAAATGTCACAAGGAAGACAGAAGAATGTATTCTGACACAATACTAATCACAACTCACATCTTTAAGTGGATTGAAACTATAAATCTTAATGAAACTACATGGATCATTACTGTGACGTGCCCCTCAAGTCTCTGTACTGCGTCCTTCCAGTGTCTCCACCTCTTCTGTGTTTAATAAACTAATTACCTCTGGCTGGTTGTCTGAGTGTCCGTTTCTCTCTGTGTTTCAGGAATCTTCACAGCACCAGTAAGGGGAGTCTACGTCTTTATCTACCACGCATTTGCAGATGTTACTCTATCACTACCCACTGCAGTGTTTCTCTACAAAAACTCACAGCGTATTGTCTATGCCTATGATAACGGCAGTCCCCATGGGACAGTCTCCAATGGGGCTTCTCTGCTGCTGGAGGTTGGGGACGTGGTCTACCTGAGACTGCGGGCCAATGCCAGGGTGAGGGACAACTCCGATCACCATGTCACCTTCACTGGATACCTGCTCTTCACCATGTAGAACAGACCTATGACAAGGGCAAGAGGGATTTTAGATTGAACTAAGCTTGTCTGTCATCCTGGACAGCATCACTGGTTTTTCTCCATGTGACAGAACACAGGGCAAGTGTTAAGTGGCAGTGAGGCAGACTGGAGGTGCTAGTGGTGTGTGTGTGCATGTGTGTGTTAAATTGCGCTTCAGTATGTGCTAAATGCACTAATGTGGAACAGCTCAAAGGTTAAGTAAATCCTGTACGCTCTGTTGTCCAATGTCACTGAAATGTGGTACAACTCAGACCAAATAGTTAAACAGCAGCCAATGCTAACTGATAAGGGCAACGAAGCTCAACTTCAGTTTTAGTTTCCCCTGCCTCATAGAGTTAGCTGCCAGCTGACAAATGTGATCTATGCTGTTCCAGATTTTCTCATTCTTCCAACCAACAGCACTTGGTGACCTCAAACAACAGCAGGGCTATGGGTTGATTTACCCTAGAACTTATCCTTTAATTTCAGTGTATTTCAATTGTATCGTCATGTTATATTATGTTCCATACATACATATATATGTATATATATATGTGTGTGTGTGTGTGTGTGTGTACTTTTCATTGGAATTAAAAGACTTGGAAACGCACTGATTTTCAATGGTTAATTATTCAAAGGGCGGAAACAAGTAATACATCCCCAAATTTTCAGTTTTAACATTCAAATCCACATTTAGCATGGCCAGAGATGCCCAGCATGGTCAGAGATGCCCAGCATGGCCAAAGCTTAAAAACAAAAGTTGGTTTCGTTGAGAGATGGGGGTGTGTGCACTATGACCCTATCTGGCCACGTGGGACATCCACTTGTACAAGCATACATGTACAAGCATCTGCACCCATACACTCACACAACAGCCACAGCAACACACACACACACACACTCATAGACACAAATACATCAGTAGCCCATGCCACTGCCCCACACTACCAAAAGCACCATATCAACCTGGTCAACTAAGTACATGAGTGACAACAGCAATTAACAAAAACAGCAACTGGTTATCACTCTCAGGTTCTTAACAGTCTTAACGCTTTACTTGATGGGTGAGTACATAACACATTTATAACACCTGCCATAAATTGCTCACAAAGCATTCATGACTGTTTCATAAAACATGTCTCAACTAGCTGTGAAGTATTCATAATCACATCTGAGTTTAACACTGAGAGGTGAACTACATTGAGATGACCCTGGACCCTGGAATGGTTGGATATATGTTTAAGTGTTGCCAAGGTAGCAAAAGATGATCATTACCTGCAAAGGCATTTATTATGAAACATTTAAATTATATGTTAATGTTCTGTCTCTTGTTCTGACAATGGATTTGCCCATTGACTCTGATTTGATTTGATTTGATTGATCAGGTATCAGGTTTAAACCAAAAACAGTCATCTTTCCTTGAGACCATTGGACATGTTACATGTTTCATAAAACAATTCATGTAACCTTTGCAGGCAATTATCATCTTCTGCAACCTTGTCTACAATGAAAAGGGAATGTGTCCAACTGTTCCGAGGTCCACAAACACTGGTTATCTCTATATAGTTTACCTCCTAGTGTTAGACTCAGATAAGTGATTATGAGTACACTGTAAACCCCAACATGTTTGATGAACATAGTGTTTTTGAAAGTTATTACCACTAACATTTCAAATTTTCTGATATATCAACTTAATAAGAACATATGCCCCACAATTCTCAGTATATTAAGTATATTCAGTTAAAAAATAAATAGCTTTCAGACCAACTCAAAAGCTTTGACTGCTACCTCAGAAGTTTCAACTTAATAAGAACATATGCCCCACAATTCTCAGTATATTAAGTATATTCAGTTAAAAATAAATAGCTTTCAGACCAACTCAAAAGCTTTGACTGCTACCTCAGAAGTTTCAACTTAATAAGAACATATGCCCCACAATTCTCAGTATATTAAGTATATTCAGTTAAAAAATAAATAGCTTTCAGACCAACTCAAAAGCTTTGACTGCTACCTCAGAAGTTTCAACTTAATAAGAACATATGCCCCACAATTCTCAGTATATTAAGTATATTCAGTTAAAAAATAAATAGCTTTCAGACCAACTCAAAAGCTTTGACTGCTACCTCAGAAGTTTCAACTTAATAAGAACATATGCCCACAATTCTCAGTATATTAAGTATATTCAGTTAAAAAATAAATAGCTTTCAGACCAACTCAAAAGCTTTGACTGCTACCTCAGAAGTTTCAACTTAATAAGAACATATGCCCCACAATTCTCAGTATATTAAGTATATTCAGTTAAAAAATAAATAGCTTTCAGACCAACTCAAAAGCTTTGACTGCTACCTCAGAAGTTTCAACTTAATAAGAACATATGCCCACAATTCTCAGTATATTAAGTATATTCAGTTAAAAAATAAATAGCTTTCAGACCAACTCAAAAGCTTTGACTGCTACCTCAGAAGTTTCAACTTAATAAGAACATATGCCCCACAATTCTCAGTATATTAAGTATATTCAGTTAAAAAATAAATAGCTTTCAGACCAACTCAAAAGCTTTGACTGCTACCTCAGAAGTTTCAACTTAATAAGAACATATGCCCCTTTGTTGAGTGAAAACCACAATTCCACAGCTAAATTCTCTCCATAGGTACAAGTAAACCCCATCCGCTTAGCAAAAGTATTTAGTAGTAGTTAAAGTATTTGTGGAAACAGATTACCACTAATATTTCATTTTTTCTGAAGTTTTAAACTTTAAAAATATTTCAAGTTTTTGAAAATCATATTCATCCTCAATAAATCTAATGCTAATGATTGTTAGATTTGAGTGCTAGTCAGTTACTAAAATATTTTTAATTGATGTCCTAACTAATTAATTAATTATATGAATTTACAGTACAAGTAGTGTTTTCTAGATTGAGCAGATTATATTGACATCATTGGCAGTTAAATCCAAACTGCCTACTCAATGTCACTAGAATATGAAATCTAGTTTACACTGAGAACACAGCAAAGAGAGGAGGAGAGGTGAAGAAGACATTTGACTTTCCCATGATGGCAAAACTGCAAAACAATACTACAAAAGAGACTATAATACACAATTTTTATCATGAAAGTGCATTTAACTTTCCCAGAATTAACCCAGCAGGGGTTTACATGATAACCACTATTTATTTCAGCAAAAGATTGTCCTTCAAACTTGGTCCATTTGACAGGGAATGACCCCTTTATCCTCTAAGCTATTCCTGTGATTCCTGAAGAGAAGCTCCTCACGGGGAACAGCAAGTGGCAAGAGAATGTGGTGAAGGGAAAGTTCCGATCGTTATATACCCATGTATAGTTTTGAAGCTTCACATTGACCACATCTCCCACCACCAGCAGCAGAGACGCTCCAGTGGAGGCCCTCACACTGTGTCTCGGCTGATGGCTTTTAGCCATACCAACACATTCTGCATTTTTATAAGAAAAGACTTCCATTTACGCATTTAGCAGACTCTTTCATTCAAAGCAACTTACATTTTGTCATCTATCAATTGTTCAGGGCCAGTCTCCCCTTGAGCAACTTAGGGTTGGGTTAGGGTGTAGGCATTGCCAGTGTTGGTGAAGACGTGTCTGTAAACCAGGGGAGTTGCAGCTGAAAAGGGTCCTGTGTGTCCAGCACCAGATGCTAGAAGTGAGGCAGAGAAAGACATCCTCGTTACATGAATTGTTTTATGAAACATTTAAACGATATGTTTGCTTCAGTCCAATGGTCTCAAGGAATTTTTGGTTTAACCCTGATACCTGATCATGTCAAATCAGAGTCAATGGGAATACCTAGCGTGAAAGAGACAGAACATTAACATATAATTTCATTTGTCATTTATTTTGTCATTTATGTGTTTAGCAGACGCTTTTATCCAAAGCGACTTACATTTTGTCAGCTATCAAGTGTTCAGGGCCAGTCTCCCTTAGAGCAACTTAGGGTTAAGTGCCTTGCTCAGGGGCACAACAGTGGCAGCTGGGATTCGAACCCACAACTTCACAGGCTACTTGCACGCTAGTCAGGTTCCTTAACCGCCACGCTACCACCGCTAATTTAAATGTTTCATAATAAATGTCATATAACCTTTGCAGGGAATGATCATCTTGTGCTACCTTGCCGACACTCAAATGGGAATATGTCCTACCAGTCCAGTACCAGTCCAGTACCAGTCCAGGACCAGTCCAGTACCAGTCCAGTCCAGTACCAGTCCAGTACCAGTCCAGTACCAGTCCAGGACCAGTCCAGGACCAGTCCTCTATGTAGTTTACCTCTCAGTGTTAAACTCAGATGTGATTATGAATACTTCACTTGTACAACTTGTATAGTAAAATGACATTTGTAGCAGACTTCATGAGAAATTCATGAAATATTTAGATATGACAGGTGTGATCAGATAACAGGTTTAAAACAAAAACAGCAATGCACTTTCATCTACTTTTATCGCTACACTTTTATTTTGATAAGTTATCGCCATTCTGTCTTCCAAATTTAAGAAAGGTTGGGTATGACTGTTGAGTCATGTTTTATGAAACAGTCATGAATGCTTTGTGAGCAATTTATGGCAGGTGTTATGAATGTGTTATGTACTCACCCATCAAGTAAAGCGTTAAGACTGTTAAGAACCTGAGAGTGATAACCAGTTGCTGTTTTTGTTAATTGCTGTTGTCACTCATGTACTTAGTTGACTAGGTTGATATGGTGCTTTTGGTTGTGTGGGGCAGTGGCATGGGCTACTGATGTATTTTTGTGTGTATGAGTGTGTGTGTGTGTGTGTGTTGCTGTGGCTGTTGTGTGTGTGTATGGGTGCAGATGCTTGTACATGTATGCTTGTACAAGTGGATGTCCCATGTGGGCCAGATAGGGTCATAGTGCACACACCCCCATCACTCAACGAAACCAACTTTTGTTTTTAAGCTTTGGCCATGCTGGGCATCTCTGACCATGCTGGGCATCTCTGGCCATGCTAAATGTGGATTTGAATGTTAAAACTGAAAATTTGGGGATGTATTACTTGTTTCCGCCCTTTGAATAATTAACCATTGAAAATCAGTGCGTTTCCAAGTCTTTTAATTCCAATGAAAAGTACACACACACACACACACACACATATATATATACATATATATGTATGTATGGAACATAATATAACATGACGATACAATTGAAATACACTGAAATTAAAGGATAAGTTCTAGGGTAAATCAACCCATAGCCCTGCTGTTGTTTGAGGTCACCAAGTGCTGTTGGTTGGAAGAATGAGAAAATCTGGAACAGCATAGATCACATTTGTCAGCTGGCAGCTAACTCTATGAGGCAGGGGAAACTAAAACTGAAGTTGAGCTTCCTTGCCCTTATCAGTTAGCATTGGCTGCTGTTTAACTATTTGGTCTGAGTTGTACCACATTTCAGTGACATTGGACAACAGAGCGTACAGGATTTACTTAACCTTTGAGCTGTTCCACATTAGTGCATTTAGCACATACTGAAGCGCAATTTAACACACACATGCACACACACACCACTAGCACCTCCAGTCTGCCTCACTGCCACTTAACACTTGCCCTGTGTTCTGTCACATGGAGAAAAACCAGTGATGCTGTCCAGGATGACAGACAAGCTTAGTTCAATCTAAAATCCCTCTTGCCCTTGTCATAGGTCTGTTCTACATGGTGAAGAGCAGGTATCCAGTGAAGGTGGCGTGGTGATCGGAGTTGTCCCTCACCCTGGCATTGGCCCGCAGTCTCAGGTAGACCACGTCCCCAACCTCCAGCAGCAGAGAAGCCCCATTGGAGACTGTCCCATGGGGACTGCCGTTATCATAGGCATAGACAATACGCTGTGAGTTTTTGTAGAGAAACACTGCAGTGGGTAGTGATAGAGTAACATCTGCAAATGCGTGGTAGATAAAGACGTAGACTCCCCTTACTGGTGCTGTGAAGATTCCTGAAACACAGAGAGAAACGGAAACTCAGACAACCAGCCAGAGGTAATTAGTTTATTAAACACAGAAGAGGTGGAGACACTGGAAGGACGCAGTACAGAGACTTGAGGGGCACGTCACAGTAATGATCCATGTAGTTTCATTAAGATTTATGGTTTCAATCCACTTAAAAATGTGAGTTGTGATTAGTATTGTGCCAGAATACATTGTTCTGTCTTCCTTGTGACATTTAACACATACAGGTGCTCAACCTGAACTACTTCATTCAACCTCCACAGCACACACATTCGAAAACACCTGGTGTAGCCTGTCACACCATCCACAGTGGTTGATTGGGTTTCCACCCCCCTAAGATACATTGCAACATCAGCAGTCAGCCACGTAATGTTTGAGCATACAGCACCTGAACATGAGATTAGCTGAGCCTCAGCGTACCTGAATATGAGCCCAAGGGCATGTCCGAGCCTGAGCGTATCTGAACATGAGCATACCTTAGCTTACCTGAACATGTGCTGACCTAAACAAAAGCATACCTGAGCATGAACCTGACCATGAGTATACCTGAACAAACGCATACCTGACCATGACCATGTGAGTGTACCTGAACGTGAGCACACCTGAGCGTGAGTATACCTTAGCGTGATCGTACCTAAGCGTGAGTATACCCGAACCTGAGCATGAGCATACCTGAATGAATCTGAGCCTGACCATACCTGAATATCAGCACAACAGCATACCTGACCACAAGCATACATGGATGTGAACATGTAAACCTTAGTGTACTTGATTTGTATGGGAATCCCAGATAAACTTAATTCATCTGTAAGGTGGAACCAAACTGACTTTACTGCTTCAAAACTACAAACTTTGCAAAGTGTTGAATTACTTTACTGTGTTTTGCTGATTTATTTCCCTACTAGGATGATGATATCATTAACGTATAGATTTTCTCACCTGTGTTTGGGTTGTAGGCGTTCCCTATGTTGGTGATGACGTGTCTGTAGACCAGGGTAGTGTCTGTGTTAAAGGGTCCAGTATGTGCATCACCAGATGCTAGCATTGAAGCTGAGAAAGACACCCTCCTTGTTTCTCTCTCCCTCCTCAGCTCCTCCATCTGGCTCCTTGTCAGACTCACACTGGCTGCTTGGTCCTCCTGTTTCTCCTTCAACTCTTTAATAACAACTCCGTGCACCACTACTGTCCTCTCACTGGCTCTCAGTCTGGTCTCCAAAGTCTCTGCTTTAGTCTCACTGGCTTTCAGTCTGGTCTCCAAAGTTTCTGCTTTAGTCTGACTGGCTCTCAGTCTGGTCTCCAAAGTTTCTGCTTTATTCTCACTGGCTCTCAGTCTGGTCTCCAAAGTTTCTGCTTTAGTCTGACTGGCTTTCAGTCTGGTCTCCAAAGTCTCTGCTTTAGTCTCACTGGCTTTCAGTCTGGTCTCCAAAGTCTCTGCTTTAGTCTCACTGGCTCTCAGCCTGGTCTCCAAAGTCTCTGCTTTATTCTCACTGGCTTTCAGTCTGGTCTCCATAGCCTCCATTTGTGTTTTAGTGTTTTTAAGTTCCACTTTCAGCTCTGACACCAGAGTGGTCATCTCTCCCGTCCCAGTGTTCAGGTTAGCCTCAGGCTCTGCCAAACAGCAGCTGAGCAGCACCAGTAGAGCTCCGCAGGTCTTCATGTTCAGACTGTTCAGTTGTTCACTCTTCACATGCCGTTTGCTCTTCTGGTCAATTATATACTGTTACCTGGCTATTTGATGTCCTTGGAACATACAAATATTTATCAACCAAATACAGTCATTGATGATGGGTTGGCGTCCATGCACCATCTTGTTGTCCAAAAGCTCATGGTCCAAAGTCTGGGCGTTTTTGTTATTGCTCCATCTGGTGTTATTACAGAGTGTTATGTCAGGTTGAAATGTTTCCCTTAGGCCACTAAAAATGTGCACAGCTTGATCACAGCTGAAATTTACCGAATGCCAACGCAGTTATAGATTCACAATCTACAGTTGAAAACTACCACTGATGAACCTCCATTTTATGCCCATATCCTGGTGATATAAAAAGTATTTAATATGTTGGTAAGCGTCTGCCGAAGAGTAGATCCT
This sequence comes from Tenualosa ilisha, assembly GCA_015244755.2. NCBI lineage: Eukaryota > Metazoa > Chordata > Actinopteri > Clupeiformes > Clupeidae > Tenualosa > Tenualosa ilisha. Next base: position 276,501 of record PYXC01001359.1, read on the forward strand.
AAATCTGCAGTTGTGAGACACCTCACAGGTAGCAATCATTATGTTGTGGACTTGGCTTTCTATGGCATTGACCTGGGGTTCCAAGTAGGTGGTAACCTTGATAAAACTTTTACTTAAATGTGAATGTTGGTACATGTTACATCCTAATGGTCTGAACGAAGAATTAGATTTGTCTTTTTTGTGATATTATTTTATTGTAATAATACTGCATTGAAGAATTGTCTCATTGTCTAATTTTTCTTCTAATATTTATTGAAGTAATGCCTGCATGCACCTGTTCTAATTAGATGAACCTACTCGATGAATTGTCAGATGTTTAGCTATTCCTTTAGTGGTTAAGTGTAACACACATAGACAGCTGGCTAGTCTTGAGGCAAAGATCACTGAGCTAGAAGGCCCCTTCCATGCCCTAGCAAGTTAGCCAACAGACCTGCTGCATCTCCTTCACAGCTGGGACAGTGGATTACAGTAAGGGGATCTAGACACAGAACAGAGCCCCCGGCACACCACCAACCACTTCACATTCCTGTCAATGTTGAAAATGTTTTTTGAGTAGCACCTCGTCGGCAGAAAAAATAACAGCCTAAAAACGCAACCAAATAGGCTATCAGTGTATAACTGATTTTGGATGGTATACTGTAGTCATCAACATTATACAGGCAAAGAATCCTCTGACATACAGAGACACAGTAGAATTTCACATGGAAGGCCCCAGGCCTATAGCTTCAGTCAGATCAACTAGGTCAATGTTGATGTGTGGGCTCTAGGGTCAGGGATTTTAAAGTCACTAATGTAATCATCAGTTATCAACAAACTAATATCTAAGACATGTTTGTTGACTACATTCTTTTTACTATCTGGCAAACTACATAGAGTATTTTTTTCTCTGTTGAAAGTTTTGTAAATATTACTATAACATTCTGCTTGCTGTAACCTCTTAACATGTCAGACTTTCTCAATGAGAACAGCAAATATCTCCTTTATGACAACATGAGAACTTCATGTTATTCTTTACATGTGCCCAGAACCATGCATGTGCTAATATGGGCTGTTACGCCCCTTCCTAGTTGGCCCTACAGGGGCGACAAACAACCCACCACTGACCCAAGTAACCAGCATGAAAACACCTTTAAAAGTAATGCCCAACCAGTGGGATTTATTAACATTAAGACAAGACCCTAAACCAACAATACAAAACTTAGTCAATGACATAACAACAACAAAAATCCCAGGCTGAAGGGCAGCAAGACAGCCAGCAGTCCCCACACCAAAAGCCCCCCCAGCAGCAAGAACCTGGAGCCTTTAACAGGAGCTTGATCACTTGGGCAGCTGGTCCTAATGAAGCCAATCACAGGCGGGGCACCTGAGCAGAGGTAGAGTATGGCAAAGGAAAAAGGACAAACAGCACAGGGAACACAAAACACAGAATACATACAGCCGTAACATGGGCCTACAAGTAGCCTACTGACATTTGTGTTGCTGTCTCTTAATTCCAAATGTTCAAATGAGACAAAACATGTTAATGTTTTATGAAATGTCAATATCAGCACCGCAGTCCGCAGGCTACAAAGTACATGGGAAGTCATGGAATGCATTGCAATTAGGCTGTTTTTGTGATGCAAGTTTGGCCGCAGTTACTACCTCCGTCAATGATATGAGCAGTATGCCTGTCTCTAAAAGTTTATGAAAAAACTGCCTGATTAACAGGTAATTTAGTTTTAGCCAACTTTCGTTAACTCGTGGCAGCTATAAACCGTATTCTCCGGCTATGCTTAGGCTATGCGTGTTTTGAAAAGTTACATTACACAACACAGTGTCAATAACTAGCTAGCTTGCCAATACACTGCAACGATAAAGTCTGGTCAACATCAAAACTAATTTAACCTAATTTATAATCTCAGTTTCCAGTTTCCCTTTCAGACTATTTACCTTTGCAAAGCAGCTCATAACCTGATGCAAGGAATACAGGTTGACAGTGGGGAGGAATAAAGGGAATACAGTTTGACAGTGGGGAGGGGTTAGGGACTCGACAGGTCAGCGCTGCCACCACCTTTGCCATCACCCTCGTTCTTGCTTGATATTTCTTTTTGTACCGGGGGGCCAAGGAGAGCCAACACTATAAAAAGTAAAACATTGGATTAACTTTATAAAGTTGAAGTAACCATTCACAATAAAGATTCTACATTGACCTAATGTTCAAATACCATTCAGTTCAAACTGTTTTGTTGCATTTCACTTAAACCCTTCCCTGAATTGGAGTAAATCCATATTTTAATTTGGCTCAAATAATAAAAACACTTTTCAACTGACTTGATCTAAAGAGTTTTTTTTTCTATCTAAAATATTCATTCTTCTGTAATACAACATAAAGGCTTTACAATTGACATAATCAAACAATTCTAAATTCTCTCTCTTTTTTTTTTTAAATGAATCAGACCAAGGATTCTTTTCAGTATGTATTGGAGCGGTTTGAGAGATTACAGACATTAGCTTTGTTTTTGTATTGGCAAAACAAATACATTTGTGACACTATGAAATCTGTTAAGACCGTTCGAGTACATAATCTAATGACCATTAAAACCAATAAGTTCATCATGAAGTTTAAAATACTTAGTCAGCTTCTTAAAGGTTTAACACACATTAAGACATGCTAATGTATGAATATGACATTCCTTGACAGAAATAAGAATAACAAAGACCTATAAACAATTGTCAGGGTTTTAATTACATAAATGGCATCAAAGTGACCACAGAATCGTCCAGTAAAGAAAAAACATATTTGGTTAAGTCTAATTCAGTTGTAACTGCACATACCTCATCTCAAGTCTGCAGAATCCTGCCAGTTTTTCTCCATTGTGGCGCCACCCTATTCTGTATTATTGCAAAAGTCTAGTGGAATTTTGTCTCCAACTCAGCATTATTGAATGAAAACAGAAGAACATACAAAGAGTAGTTTGCGATATAATATAAAGGCTTTACAGTTTACATAATCTAACAATTTTAAATTCTCTCAATTTTTTTTTAAATGAATCAGACCAAGGATTCTTTTCAATATTTATTGGAGCGGTTTGAGAGATTACAGACATTAGCTTTGTTTTTTTATTGGCAAAACAAATACATTTGTGACACTATGAATTCTGTTAAAACCGTTCGAGTACATAATCTAATGACCATGGTTTAACACACATTGAGACATGCCTGCCTTTCAAGACAGTATTTAGACTATATGTGCAAAAGGCTTGCAATGACAGTGTAAGGGGCATCATGCTAGGTGCTGTAAACTGCTATTTTTAAATCATAAATAAAGTTAAACGCAGCCCCACAACTTTGTGCGTACAACAGAACAACAGAAGAACATACAAAGAGTAGTTTGGGATATGGGGAAATAGTTGTTGGGAAGCTATTTTTAGGTATTTTCAGTAATTAGTGGTAATTAGTGTGATCTAGATTTAGTATTCTTCCCAGTTCAATTGGAAATTGACGTCACAAATGCTTCAATGACATGGCAAAAAGAACTCACTGGTGTCAGACAACTAAAACTACCAGGCACCAAGAAGGCCTACAAACAGCAGCTTCCATAAAATTAGAAAATTAAACAGCTTTAGTTTCAAAGTATACATTCATTCACAAATTTAAAACATAAAGTAAACCTTGGCCATAAATATAACATTCAGAGCGAGAACTGATATCTGTCCTACCATAATGCTCATTCAATCAGTCTATATTTTATTTAATTCTTCAGTTAGTCTGCCAACGTTAGTAATAGGCTACGATTCCAAATCAGAAAAATTGTGCAATGATCCCACCTAGTGGCCGCATGTATTTATGCCGCGCTCTGGAATCTTCCATGAACTTGATTACAATTACAATCTTAAACATTCAATAATTCGCCGCATGAGTCGCAGAGAATTGTGCAAAGTAACATTACATCCACGTGTTAATATATGATATATGTAAACCAATATATATTTGAACAGTTCAGAAGCTGTAAATACAAAATATTAAGGTGAAAGTAACCGAAAGTAATCTCCATTAAAGATTTAACACGTTTTAGGCAAACTCGTCATCTAGAGCAGCTTTACAATTTATTACTCTACAGGCAGTAAACATTTGAGATTTAAATATGACATTTCACCTTTGATAAATTATTACGCACACGAGGTACATATCCGACCGTTCGTATGTTCATTGTTTCAGGTTAGCTGTAAAATGGCGCCATGTTAACTCAATACCGCAAATACCAAAAGTAATGCTAAAATTGCTCAACTCTTAATTTGTCTGTCTGTTCATTAAAATGATATTACGGTAAAATACAGTTGGTGTGCAAATTAAAGTATATTTAAGGCTATTCAAGTAATGGTATTTAAATGCTGTTTGAGTCTCTCCACTACATTATGCAAGCTAGGTCGCGCTAGCTACTTACTTTTGCAAATCTGGCTATCAGTGAAACGGTGCCAAAAAAGTCTCAACGGGTCACCTTATAAAAATAACAAAGTGTGAGTGCTGAAATAAATGGCAAGGATAACGCAGACGTGCATTTTTTTTATTAATTCCTCCTCACCTGACAAACATGTGCCCTTCAGCTGGCCACAACCGTCCACTGTTTCGGTCTCTTCCAGAACGTTCTTAAGTTTCCATGTCTGCGTATACGTGAATCACGGTTAGAATACAAGTTCTTTCAACGAATGTCCAAATAGCAAGCCAGCAGCTAACATTAACTGAGTGGGGTGTAGGAAACTGAAACTGAAAGTGAGTTTCTGCCAGTTCACTATTCAGTCTAGGTTGTATGTAGCAGATGCTTTTATCCAAAGCGACATGAACTCGCGTGGGGCTCAGGAATCAAACTCGGGTTGATCGGTCCAGTTGAGTGGTCCAGACCACTCTTATGAAAGAAAGACTTACAGAACATATATTACAAACATGCCAGGAATCATGTCTTACGGTAGAGGTTTAAAGTAGGCTATAACTTAAGAACAATTTAGTGTTAAGAAGGCTTCGGAAAACCGTGCCCAGGCCGTTTTTTGAAGAGTAGTGATTGTAAGTGATATTAATAAAGTTAATTTCATAAATAGCCTACCACAATAAAGTAAAATTTTATATAAGTAGGCCTACATATCTGTATAACTGGTATACATAGAGATTTACACATTTATGCAGCTGTTATCTTTAGTTCCATTGATCTCCCATGGTTGTTAAGAAAATGACTGAGAGGATACAAAAATTAATTCTGGTTTGCTCAGTGCAGACAACAGCAAGACCAGGAAGAGGCTACTTATTCCAGTTTATGATGTAAGTGAAAGTAAACAGAATCACACAAAAAGCCATGCTTTTGTCCTCTACAGTGACGATGCGGGGTAGACAAGGTATGCAGGTAAAACAGCTATCTAAGGAGTCTGACGAATGCCAGGCGGCGGAGGTTTGAGTTGCCAAGGGCACAGGGTTTTTCCTTCCTGCTGGGCTCGCATCTGTGGCTTGGGAAGTGAGCCCGCACCACGTCTGGAGACTCTGAACGACAACACGAGGAGAAAGTTAAAAAAAAAAACAGAGTTTCTCTCTGAAGTAAAGGCCCCAAGGCTGCAAGGGAAGTGTGTTGGGATTTTTGGGAGTTTGACTGCTTATGAATCGTGTTTAAGGATTTGTCACTCAGTGACATTATATTGTAGAAAAAAACAAACATCCTAAAAAATGTTAAAATAAGAATCGCTAGAAATCTAAAAACTGTATTGGTAGGCTAATATTAAAGGCATAACAAGCAAGCCTGCGATTTTTAACCTACGGAGCGCCCCCTGTGGTCACCAACGTCATAAATTCTCACCAATACATGTGGACCATAGATGGTCATTTTCAAAGTTATGTTCACTGACAAGGTAATAAATGCAATTTCAGGTGCTCGGTGACATTACATTATAGAAAAAATGATAACCAGTATATACTGTAGTACAAGACACACAGGCATAATCAGTATGAGAACATGCCTAAATATTTCTAATGGGAGCTGAAGAACAGATTGAAGGAAACTCTCAATAAGATGTTAATGAATAAGGCCCATTGGCAGCTATACAGACTATATCTGTCACGGCATTCAAGTTTAAGCTTTTTATTAACCCCTTGACCAGGAACAAGTACATATACTATTCTTGTCCAGGTCTAACAACCACATAGAACACAATATAGGCTACTGTTGACCAAGATACACAGGAATAAATAGTATGATTAACAAAACATTTTTCAAAAGCAGGAGCAAGCCAGGTGAAATATCTTTTTGCATTTGTGTCATGGGTTGTCTGAATTAATCTGATAAAATTATAATTTAGTGGGATTGGGATTCTGTGTACAATTTGTAATAAATATATGCACTAAAATACACATTTTATGCAGGTATCCTCTGATTAACCAATGACTCACAATGAGTATACTGGAGTGTACTGTACACTACAACAAATTCCTGTGAATGTGTATGTTTGAATAGGTAAATGTGAGGCATACATTATAAAGTGCTTTGAGTGCTCAAAGGAGTACAAATACACGTATACATATATATGCAATCTATTTACCTTTTTTTTTAATTGTGTTTACTCGTATCCAGAGAATCCACAGAATCCAGCATTTTAAAATATCTCCACTGACCATTTCCACATATCCGGTGGTGGCTAAATTTCCAATTATGTGTAAACAACAGCCCCAAGCAAATAAAAATATCCGTTTATAAAAATATCTATGTGTAAACAAGCCCCAAGTCTGACTAACTCTAAAGAATAGGACGGGTTTTGAAAATCCTGCTTTGTAATGTATTTTGTTATTGTACTTTATCAAATTGTTATAGTTTAATGTTACATTAATTCTTGCAGACTGATATCAAGTCACATTGACTCTATAAGTAAACAATGTGTTTACCTTTGTTGCACAATGGCACTACAAACCAGACGATAACAACCCTTTCTGTTGTTATAGTCTGTTATAGTGTTGCATAGTGAGTAAAAGTACAAATACCCCACCAAAAAATACTTTAGTAGAAGTTCAAGTCACCCACTAGAATGTTACTTAAGTAAAAGTATCTCATATTTACTGTACTTAAGTATGAGAAGTGATCTATAATTAAATGTACTTAAGTAATGAAAGTAAGTCAAGTCAAGTCAAGTAGGTTTTTATTGTCGTTTCAGCCATATACACAGTACATAGTGAGACGAAACAACATTTCACCGGGAACAATTGGTGAAACACGTAACTGTTAAAACACAGTATGGACAAGACAGATACGTAATAGTGCCTACGTACACTATTGCGGGACTACACAGATTCACTCACCCACTCACACATGCACTCACACACACAACTACACACGCACGTGTGCTCTTGTACACATATGTACATACAGTACAACACAGTTATAAGCAAAGCAGGTCAAGTTACAGGTGACCTAAAACAAACACGCTAGACATGGCATGGCTTTTAGCAGAGCACTGCGGCTAGTGGTGTGATTTGTGAACAGAAGACTGTTCTACATAAATATAAATAATAGCAGCAAGGCTAGTGGTATGATTTGTAAACAAAGACTATTCTACATAAATATAAGTGATAGCAGCAAGAAAGTGCGGGGGGCATAAAGGTGCAGTGTGCTGTGACGCGCTGCTTTGCATCCTGAGTTACTAAGAAATTACAGTCCAATTGCACTACAGGTTGTTCAGCAGTCTGACTGCCTGCGGGAAGAAGCTCTTCCCCATTCTGGAGGTGCGGGCAGTGATACTTCCGACCAGAAGGTAGTAAGGTGAATAGTCCATGGGAGGGATGGGTAGTGTCTTTGACAATGTTCTTGGCTTTCTGCAGACAGCGGGTGCTGTAGATGTCTGAGAGGGGGGGCAGAGAGACTCCAGTGATCTTTTCGGCTGTCCTCACAATCCGCTGCAGGGCCTTACGGTCACAGCGTGGTGCAGTTGCCGAACCACGTTGTGATGGCGCCGCTGAGGATGCTCTCAATCGTCCCTCTGTAGAAAGTTGTGAGGATGGAGGTTGGGAGATGGGAAGTAAAAGTACAAGTAGGCTAAAAAAAATCATGTAACTTTAAAAAAATGTAAAAAAAGCCTAAGAAAAACTGCGCACACACACACACAGTTAGATGAGAAACGGTGCCTTTGCTGCAGTCACACAGTTGACCGTCAAATTCAATTTCATCTGATATTTAGAACTGTGCTGCCAGCTGAAAATGTGGTGGAGTAAAAGAATGCAGTTAAGATGATTCTAAGGGCCTGAAACTGACAGGGGGCCCCAGAGAACATTTTGATATTACAATCAATGGGGGCCCAAAATTATTTTCTGTGATAGAGTCCAACATTTCTAGCAATGTCCCTGTTTGCTCGTTGGTTCTCTGGCAGGCCACGATTTCAGCATCTGAACTAAATAAAACTAAAACAAAATCAAGGCCTTTTCTGTATGCTAAAATACAGCCTCCACCTTCTTTGTCTCCACCAGCTGTAACCATGTGGACAGAAGTTAACCTTGAGTTTAAATTCCCAAACAGGCCAGGCCATAAAAGCACTGAAGAGGTATAAAATGTATCTTTGAGGGCGTACCTGTGAAACCAGGTAAATTGCAAGACCTATGCATAATGGCAACATCGATGCCAAATGTGGCTGGACTATTTCTTCTTGATCATGTGTTCAGATATTCTAATTCATGACACAATCAATCACTTTAAATCTTTCATATGTGCAATAATTGAATTCCAATGCCTAGAATTAAAACTCTGTTTTTGGCCATTGCAGGGTCATTACACGACAGAAAGTTGAGGCAGTGGCTACACTGCTTCCTTTATATCGAATACCTGAATATCGAAATACTGAGCCAACTAAAATACTCACACAGTCACTGACTCATGGCCTGGGCAACAGCAGTTCTGCACTTCAAATGCGCAGGTTTATGGTTGCAGAAACTTAACACGCCCCCTTGTGATCTAGCCACCCCATAAGTGGCTATTCAATAACTTGAGGCATTGGTGTTTAGAAAGGAACGTAAAAAGAAAGAAACATGAACTGTGAGCAAGCATAAGCATATGTTGCCGGAAATGTGAAAGAGGCGTCTTTCTAAGCCAAGGCTATCTTAGTTTGTCCATGCATTAAGGCTTTCAACTATCTGACATTGGTGGAACAACGTGAGAAAGCATGATTTTCAGAAATTCTTGCATCCTCGCACAAAAAATCGCTCGAAGGGTCCTTTCGAGTAGAAATCAACTTCCGATGTGGTCCAGGTAAGCAACATTACGTCAAAAGTCATTGCATTTCAACTTATTTGCCCTCTCGGTATGCCAGGTTTGCCCTTTACTCTGTGGGTTTCCCCAGAAAGAGTTAACCTCGAATTCTAACAGTCTATATTAAACTATCGCGATACTAAATGAATCTATGGATAACCTAGTTGCTGTAAAACCGGCTACAACCATAGCCATAGCCTACCATGTGTGAAACTATAAGCCTTAAAGATGGTACGCTATCCTGCAATAGTGCAAAGGTTCATGATTTTGCTGGTGGTGTCTTCTTAGGTCGGCGAACTCAATGGCCGTGAGCCCCACGCTGTCGGTAAAACCTACCCGGGCACTGGTGGACGAAAAGTTTCGTGTAGTTGTCAGAAATTTGCTCCCAAAACAAGAGATCACGCTCCGCTCCTTACATCAGTCCGAGGATGAAGACTGCTGGGAGGCGTTTGGCCATTATATCAGCGACGAAAATGGAACCGTAACAGGTACAACAAGTTATAAAAGAACTTAACTCATATTTCGGTAGCCTTATTATGACATTGGTCATAAAGTAGGTTATTGTAATAAGCCAATGTAACCTACTATCTAAATGAAGGCTACTGTTTGTGTTAGCTTTTTACACTTTGTCATAGGCTACAGTAGAGTTGACACCTGTCCCGCTTTTCCCGGGATTATCATTTTTGGTTGTCTGTCTAGGAAAATTTGCACACTCTCCTGGGACATCAAATGGCCCGTTTTTTGACAGGCTGTGTAGGGAAGAAACAGAAGTATTAATGGTAAATATTGCTAGAAACTACAGTTAATCTGACTCCATAAAATGAATAAATTGACCTTGAATATTACCTTATAGTTTACCAGCTAAAAGCACAAGAGTGGCATGACATAGGAGGAGAGATATATGAACTCGTGGAATAATAGATTATTTATTTAACAGTGAGCCATAAACTAGTAGTTAAACTGAATGTAAGTCATAATCAAATAAAACAAAAACAAATGAGATAACCTAAAAGAATGAACCAAGTATGTAAAGACATACAACAAACCAAAGAGAGAGAAAGAAAGAGGGAGAAGGAAGGTAGGGTAGAGGTAGAGTAGAGAGAGTAAAGTCAAGAAAGACAGAGTGTAGAGTCAAGAAAGATAGAGAGTAGAGGGAAAAAGAGAATGAGAGTCCTGAAGAATGGATGAGATGTAATATTTATCTTTTATTTGGGCCAGTGAAGCCAATGGCACTCTAACTAGCCTGCAATTGGTTGGCTGGCCTCTGCCAGTGAAAGGTGTGAATTCAAATTAGTAAACAGACTACAATGTAGTTATTTGTGTATAAATATGTACAGATACTGTTGATTGCCACAAAACTAGGATCAGACTGCTGCTCACATTACAAGGATCAGTTCAAGACCAAACATGACAATATTACATTCAATCAGTATATTTACAGATAACAACACAACATAACAAAGCAAAGTTCCTATGCTTAGAGAGGTGTCCCCAAGATGGCAGCTCATGGTCAGCTTTTGTCTCCTATGGAGGGGCGAACATTAAGGACAGGTGGCAACCCTATTCATGTGTCAGGGTGCAAATGACAAATTATAGGCTCCAAAATACTATTGATAACTGAAGAGCAAATCATCCAATGTTGTTGTTTTGTTGATGTGTCATTAACATATAGGGTAGGTTACTGTTCTGTTTGTAAACATGGGTAACTGTAAACACCTTTCTCTCTTTTGCCTGCAGTCACAGAAGATGCAAGTACGGGTGGGACTTATGTTGGAATTGAACCAATGGGGTTACTTTGGAGCTTGCAACCCGTTCCTGGTAGCAGACCGGGACTCAGGTGATGTAGTCAGCTAACATCCACACTGAGACTGAATGAGCCAGAGTAACATTCACATATTGAGACTGTATGATCCAGAATAATGTCCACTGTAAGACACACTGATTAATTCATACCACTCAATCTCTTTCTTTGTTGTTTTAGGTTGCGAAAGAAAGATGTTCTGTCTCCAATGTTGGTGAATATATCTGTGTACAGTGGTCACATGGACCAAGAGTTCTCTGAAAAGGACGCCTTGGCAACGGTTGTCACAGAGAGATGGTACCTGGCGCCAGGCGTGCGCCGTGTTGACATCAGGGAACAAGGGGTTAAAGCCACACTCTTCATACCGCCAGGTACGATGCCCCCTCCCTCAGAAACACAGTCACTCAAAAATAATGTACAGTTCTTAATGCGATGTTCATATAATTTTAACAAAATGATTAACTGCTCAGTTAAACAGAAAGACTATTCATTTGTGACAAGCTCACGCAAACTAAAACTTTCACAATTTTGTATGCAATTTCATATATATAGCATATTGCTATGTCAGAATCAGATTCAGTTTTATTGGCCAAGTATACTTACATATACAAGGATTTGACTTAGGTAGGTGTTACCTCTATATATATAACAAATAGACATGTAGTAATATACATTCAGTGGGCAAATGTACTATAGACACAGACTGTACAATAAGGACAACAATGTACATATGGGCACATATCAACATAATCTACAAATAATACAAAAGGCGTAGTGCAAAACCAGCAGTGCAAAGTGATGTGTAAGATGCATGAAATGATGAGTCTGATGAGTGGCTGAATGGCCAAGGTAGTGATGGACCAACTTCTCTACAGTTCAAGAGAGTGATGGCAGTGGGAAAGAAGCTGTTTTTGTGTCGGGATGTTTTTCTGGAGTTGATTTTGGACTCCCACCTCAGATCCTGGAAAATTATGGATCCTCCAAACTGGAATGAGTCCACCTGTGACACTGGGCTGTTGGATGTTGTGGGAGCAGAGGAGCAGCACTGTGGGGTGCTTCCAAAAGTCCACAACCATCTCCACAGTCTTTAGAGTGTTCAGCTCCAAACTGCACCAGAGCACTATCTCATCAACCTCTTGCCGATATGCAGACTCGTCACCATTCTGAATGAGCCTGATGACAGTGGTGTCATTTGCAAATTTTAAGTTAGACCGCTGGGTTCTTGGAGGTCATTAGTGTAGAGGGAGAAGAGCAGTGGGGAGAGGACACAGCCCTGTGGTGCACCAGTGCTGGTTGTCTGTGTTCCAGTTGTGACAGCCACACATGCTGACTCCTGTCAGTCAAGAAGCTGGAGATTCACTGACAGATAGCAGGAGATACAGTGAGCTGAGACAGTTTGGCGGTGAGGATTTCGGGTATGATGGTGTTGAATGCCAAGCTGAAGTCCACAAACAGGATCCTGGCATACTGTAGGCCCCTGTCTGGTCAAGATGTTGCAGGATGAAGTGCATATCAAGTGTGCATGTGCATGCACACACATTTGTGTGTGTGTGTGTGAGTTCATGAAAATGTGCATGTGTGGATGAATATATATTGTGTTAATGTGTGTGTGTTCAGGTCCAGGACCCTTCCCTGCAGTGCTGGACATGTGGGGAGGAGGAGGGGGGCTGGTGGAGTACCGGGCCGCACTTCTGGCCTCACATGGCTTTGTTGCCATGGCGCTGGAATACCTCCCTGCACATGAAGAACGGACAGTTGAAGTTGATACTGGATACTTTGAGGTGTGTGTGTGTGTCTAGACAAATATCTGTCTGTTGTCAAATCAACTGAAACAAAGTAAGCCCCATAACCTTTCACCCAGATTCATCTTGTGTGTGTGTGAGTGTTACTAGATTGTTATAAATGCAGAATAGCAGATACATGCACAAGTTGATGTAGAACTAAAGTAAATCAGAATCCTATTGTGTAGTGCAAGACCAGGCCTCCAAACATACAGCACCGCCTGTGTCTGTGCATGTCTTTGTTTATCATGGTGTGGCTATGATTATTTAGAAAATAACAAAAAGAGGGATTGTTTTTAAGAAATTCAGAGCAAATCACACTGTGCCTGTGTTTGTGCATGTGTGTGTGTGCGTGTGTACATTTGGCTGTGTGTGGACATGTTATGGACATTGGATTTTAGTTGTCTAATGCCACAATTTGTGTGTGTGTGTGTTTGTGTGTGTGTGTGTGTGTGTGTGTGTGTGTGTGTGTGGCAGACAGCATATCAGCTCCTGCAGACTCATCCTCAGGTGACATCAGATAGAATAGCAGTGCTTGGTCTGTCCTTCGGGTCCTCTGTTGCACTCACAATGGCAGCGTACTCTCAGATCGCACAGGTGATTTCCTCCGTCTGTCTTTCTCTCCCTCCGTCTGTCTTTATCTCTCTCCATCTGTCTTTCTCTCTTGCTCAAACACAGCTGAGCTCATACTCACACACTCACTCTCACTCTCCAGTCTCTTTATATCTGTAGTTTCCTGCACATTGTCCGTCTTTCTCTCTTTCACACACATACACACACACACACACACACACATACACACACACACACCCATACACCAGTGTTTCCCACTCATTGCCTAATAATTTGCCCCACCATAGTCTAAATATGGACAACACAAATTCAGGCATATCTGATGCATGCACAGTGATATTTCAGCCTCTTTCAGTGCCAACTCAGGTGTGTTTCGCTGGAGACATCGGACATGAAGTTCTAGTAATTAAGTTTCCTTAAAACAAGCTTGAGGTCATGTTCCATAAGGTAACAAAAGATTTTAGACAAAAGATTGACATGAGCCTCTCATAATCATGACATGACACGTATCATGAATATGCAATGACACTTCAAAATGTTTAAGACTGTTGCCATTGAGTGTCAGTCGGTGTTTGGAATGTCTGACCCCCAAACAGTGTCATTGTCACATGACAAAAACCGGATGACTCTTAATGACAACAGTCATAAATATTTTGACATTTTCTCTTCACCCGGCGAGAAGGATCCAGACGAGCTACGTACATCATCTTGATTATCCTGTCTCAACCTTGCAGGCGAGACAGAGGAGTAACTTAGTCGGATAGTCTTTAGACTTCACTCTGTTACTTCAGCTTTTTATTTCGGTTATTTCATCTATTATTCCATCCAATCAACAATTGTAATCCAGTTTATAATAAATCATTGGTCCTGATCCAATGCAACTGAGACGTCCAATCTTCTATTCTGCCGGAAAGAAAACAACGCAACTTTAAGGTGAACAGTGACTTCAGGTGAAAAGCCAAACTGGGAAAAATCACCAAAATCTAACAGTATGTATGACAGGTTCACGTCACTCTTATGTTGAAAACCTCAAGTAAACTGTAACCCATAAGCCTGTTAGATGACGTATATATTTCTTCTATCTTAAAGCTGGTCTCCAGTCATATATAATATATATACTAACTAGTAAATAATCTGTCTTTCAGCCTCAGTGTTGTGTGTGCATCAGTGGTAGCCATGTTCACCCTGTGGGCAAGTCCTTGTATGAGGCCTTCCAGTATGTCATGCAGTAAGTACTGGGAAGAGTTGGGCATACATGGATCTGGAGTTATAGCTATTGATCGTTTACATAATTGTCTATTCTATTGATTGTTTGATCAATTAATCGAGTTGTTAGATTAAAAAAATATGTTTGTGTTTTTAAATGGACGTGGTAATGGGTTTAATGTAGGTCTTAGTGAAGGCAACAAAATAAGGATTCTGCTTAGTATGATTGCCGGAGTGGCTAAAAAAATGTGTGTGTGTGTGTGTGTGCGTGTGTGTGCGTGTGTCTACAGGAACATGTCAAAGGCACGTATTGATGAGAATAATCATTTGATCTGGAGAGATGTCATTCTGCCCATTCCTACAGAACCAGACCTTAAAGTTGATGTAAGTATGTGTGTGTGTGTGTGTGTAGTTTGTATGTGTGTGTGTGTGTGTAGTTTGTATGTGTGTGTGTGTGTGGTTTTTGGGATGTGTGGGATGGGGCAATGAAAGAGGATGGGGCAATGAAAGAGGATGGGGCAATGCAATCCTTACTTATTGAGTACATTCACCCTGTATGTTTGGTGTACACTGTTTCTGTGATGCTGTTCTGTGATGCTGTTTCTGTGATGCTGTTTCTGTAATGCTGTACATGTGTACACTGTTTCTGTAATGCTGTTTCTGTGATGCTGTTTCTGTAATGCTGTTTCTGTAATGCTGTTTCTGTGATGCTGTTTCTGTGATGCTGTACATGTGAACACGAACTGATGTGTCTGTTCTCTTTTGCTTATAACTGGTACTTAGGCAGCATAGTGTTTACATATACAGAAGTTGACCAAACAAGCATCCACGAGGAGGATGTATTGTGTTGACCTGTGTGTGTGTGTGTGTGTGTGTGTGTGTGTGCGCGTGCATACATGCAGGTGGGCCGGATAAAGTGTCCTCTGCTGATTGTGATTGGTCAAGATGATCAGAGTTGGGCTACAGTGGAGTCCACTGAAGACGTGAGTCAATCTACAGCTTTAAATGAGATCTCCCTCTTCCTCTCTCTCTCTCTCTCTCTCTCTCTCGCTCTTCCATCCATCATTGTTCATATGTAATAATGTAACTCTCTCTCATTCTATCTCTTGTGTTTTATGATCTACTTTCTTTCTTGATACTCTTTCCTTTATTCTTCTCCTCTTGATTGTTTCTTCCCTTCTCTCTTTATACACTTGTTCCATCTCTCTCTATCTCTCTCGCACTTTCTATCTCTTTCTTTCTCCCTCTATCTCTCTATCTGCCCCCCCTCTCTTTCTCTCTCTCTTTCTCTTTCTCCCTCTCTCTTCTCTCTTTTTCTCTTCTCTCTCTATTAAAAAGAATAGAATGTCTTTATTTTCATTGTACATGTACAACATTGAACTAAATTGAACGCCAAACTTTCAGTGCAATGATATCAAATTTCAAGAAAGAATAAATA
Organism: Tenualosa ilisha; assembly: GCA_015244755.2. Lineage (NCBI taxonomy): Eukaryota > Metazoa > Chordata > Actinopteri > Clupeiformes > Clupeidae > Tenualosa > Tenualosa ilisha. The sequence goes on from PYXC01001359.1 coordinate 292,541, forward strand.
AATATACTGTATTTAATATCTTAAACTGGGTTCATACAACATATAGAGCTACATCCTGGATTCACATGGATAAATTGTAACAAAGAATTGTTGTCTTGTTTATTGTACTGTGTGTGTGTGTGTGTGTGTGTGTGTGTGGACACAGATAGAGCAGATGATGGAGCAGTCTGGGAATCGCCACCTGCTGACGGTGTTGTCATATCCAGACGCAGGTCACCTGATAGAGCCTCCTTACACACCTCACGTCCGCTTCAGCAAATTTGTCACACAGTTCAGTAGAATGAAAGGTATACACACACACACACACACACCCACACACTCTGTAGAATTAATCCACTCTGGGATTCCACAGAGCTATTTGATTTGAATCTGCCCTGGGATTAAAGAAGGATATGCACTGGCATCCCAGAATAGTCCCTTGCATTTGTTAAGACCCCACAGAAATTTGGAGGGAAATCTGGGGGGAAAGCTTGAGCTTAATTGTCATGGAGACAAAAAGATGAGAGTCAGGCCTGAGAAGCAGCCTGACACACCAACAAGCAGTAGTATGATCCAAAATACTTCAAAGTTTACTTAGGGAAATGATTGGGCATATATACTTCAATAAGGTACCATATAACAAGTATCAAAATCAAAACTCATGACGGGGGTAGAGTTACATTTGGTGAGGTGACATTTGTAGTGTTACATATAGCAGGCTGAGAGAACAATCACTACTGACATTTATGCTGATCTTTACATCCTAATCTACCACGTGAATCAGATAACACATACTTGTAACTGTTGTGCGTCAGTAACCGGTTAGAGCCGGAGAAACACGAGGAGTCAGTATGGCAGAGCGGGAGAGAAGAGGAAGAGGGAGGGGGAAGAGAATTCGTAGGGGACCCAGTAGTGTGTGCATACTTCAACAGCAATTTCACACAAACCTCCTCCACATGCACACACATCTCTTGAAGGGGACATAGAATGGAAAATCATTTTCACTTTGGCTATGTTGAATCAGGAGAAGTTGTACGTGGCATGTCATGAACTTGAAACATGTTAGCGTTTTAATTTAAGCAAATCTTGTTTGTGATGTCACAGATCAACTGTATTTCAATTGTAGTTGCCAAAGAGGGTTCCATTTTGCCAAAATGGACTATTTTAATCCAGTCTAAACATAAGGTTGTAATTGGGCTTGTGAAAATGCATCAGTTTATTTTTGATAAATCGTAATAGAATATATTCTATTTCAATGTCAGAGAACAAGGTACAATACTCACCTTTAACCTGTCTGCTATGTTGCAGAGATGCTGTGACTAGACAGACCATACACACACACACACACACACACACACACACACACACACACACACACACACACACACACACACACACACACACACACACACAGACCTCATTACCTGTGTGTTGTGTTGCAGTGATGATGCTGTGGGGGGGTCAGACGAAGCCTCATGCAGACGCCCAGGAAGACTCATGGGAGAAGATCCTCCTTTTCCTCCAGAAACACCTTTACCAGGACTCTCCACCAGCGGCCAAACTCTGATAACACACACACAGACCTTTACTAGAAGTCACCACCAGCTGCCAAGCTCTGACCTCATACACACACACGCATGCATGCACACACAAGCACACACACACCTTTACTAGAACTCACCACCAGCTGCCCAACTCTGATAACACAGACACACACACACACACCTTTACCAATGTTCGCCACCAGCTGCTAAACTCACACACACACACACACACCTGTACGAGACCTTAGTACCAACCGACAAACTCTGATACCACACATACCTCTACCAGGGCTTACCTTTAGTCACCAAACTCTAACACACACACTTATAAACATGAGGATCATTTATAAACATGAGGATCTTACAGGTCATCATTTCTAATGGCACCTCTGTAAATGTTTGGTGTGTGTGACCCTGTATGGAACACTAACTCTTGTACAGTAGGAATATATTCATAAATTAATACTTTGAATGAAATAATGTAATGAAAATACTTTGAATAAAATCATTAAATTGTCATTTGAGTGTCATTTATTGGCTTTCTGTGAAAGTGTATGAGGACCAAGTGTGTGCAGTTGTAGAGACCTGGAACGGAAGGGGGTAACATTCCAAGAAAAATTGAAACATTACTGTGTTTAAAGTCAAAACTTAGTACTCAGATATTCTCTGACATTACAAAAGTGATTTGTGAGAATAAAATGATACATTTATCATATGAAAACTCACAGAGAAGATGATCATTACCCCTCTAGGGATGGACCTTCAGAGGCACCTACTCCCCCCAAAAAGATCCCAGCGTTGGGCCAGAAGCTCCTGCATGTTGGTGACATGTCCATTTTAGAATCTCCATGTTAAAGTGTCTAAGATTTTTTATCATACATTTTTTTTATAAATTCTCAATACAGATCAACATACTCTAAACATACTCTAGCTGTGTAGCACTTCGACTGCTGGGCCGGCTGTTAAGTTACTTGTATGATGGCCGTTCATCTCATTATGCATGTATGCGGACTCTGTTGCCAAATTGAAACATGTAATTTTATCTCTGAGCGCTGAGGATGTCTTGTCATTTCAGTCTTGTTAGGTTGGCGAGCGTGGCAATGGCCGTGTGTCCCGTGCTGTCAGTGGAGCCTGTCCGGGCACTGGTGGACGAAAAGTTTCAGATAGCTGTCAAAAATGTACTTCCTAAACAAGAGGTCACTCTCCACTTCTTACACCAGTCCGAGAAGAAAGACTACTGGAAGGCGTTTGGCCATTATATCAGCGACGAATATGGGAACATTACTGGTAACTCGATTTTTAAAAAAAGGAACATCAATACATTGCTTTAGTCTCCTGCCTATTAGATATACAGTAAACAATAGCATGAACAATTGAAGTGTCACAATGGATTCATATGTGCAGCTGCTGGTTCATTAGTAAATGATTTTCCATTTTTCTCATGAAGTCTCAGAAGATACCAGTAGGGGTGGGACCTACACTGGAGTTGAACCCATGGGCCTACTTTGGAGCTTGCGACCTGTTCCTGGTAGCAGACCAGGATTAAGGTAGCATAGCTTTTAGGATTCAGGATAATGTCCGTAGGTCACTCTGACAAGGTCATAGGTTGCTACTGATTGTCTGTTGTTTTAGGTTGCGAAAGACAGATGTTCTGTCACCAATGCTGGTGAACATATCCGTTTACAAAGGACACAAAAACCAAGAGTTTTCTGAAAAGGACCCCACCCTGTCTGTCTCTTTCTCTCGCTCAGACTCTTTCTGTCTTTCTGTCTGTCTGTCTCTTTCTCTTGCTCAGACTCTTTCTGTCTGTCTGTCTGTCTCTTTCTCTCGCTCAGACTCTTTCTGTCTTACTGTCTGTCTGTCTCTTTCTATCGCTCAGACTCTTTCTGTCTGTCTCTTTCTCTCGCTCAGACTCTTTCTGTCTTTCTGCCTGTCTCTTTCTCTCGCTCAGACTCTTTCTGTCTGCCTGTCTCTCTCTCGCTCAGACTCTTTCTGTTTCTGTCTTTCTGCCTCTGGCTAAAAAAGAATCAAGGCTATCACACCCACTCAGTCCATTTGAGTACAGTTGTTTGTCCTGTTGTTTGTACCAACTGTTGTATTGCTAAAGTAATTTTCTCTCTCTCTTTCTCTCACTCGCTCACACACACACACACATCCATATGTAGACACACACACACACACACACACACACACACTTAACATACAAAAAACGAGTGCTGTCAATCGATAAAATAAATAAATAAATAAAATCTGATTAATCACGATAGAAAATGTAAGTTAATCATGATCACAATAAATTACAATACTCCCACACATTACCACATGTCTGGGGTGAATGGGGGGGTTATGGTGAAGGCAGGGGTGGACACAGGGTACTGTGTCTATGTAGGGGTGGGAGAGGCTTGCTGATAAAGAGCAGTGGGGTGGAGGGTGGAGGGATGGAGGGGGTAGTGTGCTGTATATTTGGAGAAAGGGCTGCTGATGATGCATTGTGGTGGAGGTGGGGTTGGCAGTGTGGTGTGTGTGTGTATGGAGTGGGCTAACTGGTGATGCAGTGGGGGGCATTCTACAGTGATGTTCACTCTGTCAGTGCTGTCTCTTGCAGCCCCGGTGTTGTGTGTGTATCAGCGGGAGCCATGTTCACCCTGTCAACAAGCCCATCTATGATATCCACAGTGTCTTGATGCAGTGAGTATTGCGTAGACTTGCTGTACTGCCCAGCTTATACAGTCTCTGGAGTAAAGCAAAATCTCTGGCTACAAGGCAACTCTTCTGAGACTAACATGCAGGGCTTAGACATTTTGGGACATTTACATTCATGCATTTATCCAAAGCAACTTACATTTTGTCAGCTATCAATTGTTCAGGGCCAGTCTCCCCTAGAGCAACTTAGGGGTAAGTGCTTTGCTCAAGGGCACAATGGTGGCAGCTGGGATTCAAACCCACAACCTTTCAGGCTACTTGCACGCTAGCCAGGTTCTTTAACCGCTGTGCTACACCGCCCATATGACAGAGCTCATATGACAGGACCATATGACTGTCTGGGCCAGGCCCTTAGAATCATCCTAACCCCCCCCCCCCCCCAACCTTATGGGCCCTATCATGCCGCGGCGCACTGTGCATTCGCGACATGCGCATGGTGTCATTACTATTCTGTGCCAGCAACGTTCATTTTTTCCAAAAATTAAATCCGCCAGTGACCAACAAAACCCTGGTCTGTCATCAGTTGCGCATTGCTGAAAAGCTATTTTAGGGGCGCACAGCGCTTTGGGATATGAAAGCGTGCACAATGCGCCAACACCATGCTTCTCTCATCAGCAGGAGCGCGCAGCAGGGTTTATACAAAAGTTTTTCATGTGGAGAAAAAGATTATGGAGTCCCTGGAAATATGTAATATAAATGTACATCACATATATCACAATATTTATTCATTTGCTTTGAAAACTTTTGTTTCCCCCGTCTTCTAACATCATTGTACTGCTTTCGGCACTGTTCGGATGTTCTTTTTTGCCAAAGGCGGACACAACTGAGGATATTTCCTCCCATACTTCCTTGACCCGTGGAGGTTTGGGGTGATTCTTTCCATCCCCGAAGATAACCTGTTCACGCGCTTTTACCTCACGCACTAGCAGATCGGTCTCCTCCATCGAAAAACGCTCCTGTCTTCCGGGTAAATTCGCCATCGTAATAGCAACACACCATGGAAAATGCGCCGCTGGCTTTTAAAGGGAATGAGAGTATAAATCCTGATTGGTTAATTGTATGTTACGCCCAAAACACACCCATGACTAATAAAGTACTTTAAGACCAACCCTTTTGAACCATGCGCCTGGCGCAATGTTCGCTTTTCCCGCTGTCAAAATACCAAATTGTGTCGGGCACGCCCCCAAAGCAACTTGCGCGACAGACTTTAGACAATGCGCATATGATCGTGAAAATAGAGCCCTATGTGTTTGATGGTGTGAACGTTGTCTCTTGGATGCTATTTCTGTATCTGCCCACAAGGTGGCACTGGTGTGTCTCTGTTTATTTCTTAAACTTTTATGGGAATTCAGGCAGCATAGTGTTTGTGTATTAATTGACTGGCCAGACACATTTTAGACGCATATGAATGCATTGTGTAGGTAAGCATGTTAACTGTGCATATATTGGTCATTGTGTGTGTGTGTGTGTGTGTGTGTGTGTGTGTGTGTGTGTGTGTGTGTGTGTCTGTGCATACATGCAGGTGGGCTGGATAAAGTGTCCTCTGCTGATTGTGACTGGTCAAGATGATCAGAGTTTGGCTACAGTGGAGTCCACTGAAGACGTGAGTCAACCTACAACTTTACAGTTTTTTTTTTACGATTGTTTGCACACTAAAATAAAAATGATCACACAGTTAGCAAAACGCAACATGCAAGGAGCAAAATACCTCTGCAAATGACACAGACTGTCTGTTTCACACTTTTTGCAAAACTCTACAGTGATTTGCAAAATTCTACACACATTTTGACACCTCAGACAGCAATCACTAATCTCATCTGCAATTTAAAAACAATGCCCTTCAAAACATGCACAAATGAATCAACTGAGCTAAAACAGTCGTTGGGTCTAAACACACAATTGTAACCACAATAAACATATACCATACACACTGTATAAGTAGACAGATCTATGATAATTCATGACAATACAAATATGTACCTTGTTTTGAATGATTGCATCATGTGGTTCTTTCTTTCTTTCTCTCTTTCTCTCTCTCTGTCTGTCTAATTTCTGCCTTTCTGCATTCTACACTGCATTTCATTGCAGTGTCAAAGACTGGTGAAAAGAGGGCTGAGGAAAAAACTATATTGAAAAAAGAAACTGTGTTTGGACTTGTGTGTTGTAGTTTGTCAACATATTTTTGTCATCTAAATTATCCCTTGCGTAACAATGTTTGGCAAAAAAGTCCAGCACATGCTATTTCCCAAAATGGGGTTTATTTTTTTTTTATCTTTTACAAATTGTGTTTTCTTTTCTTTCCCAGGAAGACTCATGGGAAAAGATCCTCCTTTTCCTCCAGAAACACCTTTACCAGGACTCTCCACCCGCGGCCAAACTCTGATAATATACACACACACACACACACACACATATTTTAATGCTTTTATTTGAATCTTAACACAGGGTAAAAATTAAAGATCCAAACATTGGTTAAAGGTATGTCATAGAATTGCATGTCCAACACTGTTATGTGCAACTCATCATTAACAGTTTATAGGTAAACATGGCACCGTCTCCAGATGGACAGACTACCTACACTAGCAATACTTATATATAATACAATACAGCAATACTTTGCCATTTTTTGGCCATTTTTGCATTCAAAACACGTTTGTGCACATGCCCAAGACTCCCAAATACAAGGACAATTACTTTGCACTGAAAACCCTAGTGTGTAATACTGTCAGTGATTGATACTTCAACAATTTAGACTCAAAACAAATGTCCACATATAAATCAAAGCAGCATCCTATTTCAATTACAGTTCCAGTTTAGTATTCCTGTCTATAATGGTGATGTCTGGAGGTTCATGTTGCATGTTAAGAAAATGTGTGGCTAGTAATTTTAGGTGGTTGTAGTGTAGCAGTTAAGGAACCTGGATAGCATGCTAGTAGCCTGGAAATTGTGGGTTTGAATCCTGGCCGCCATCATTGTTCCCCTTGAGCAAGGTGCTTAGCCCTTAGTTGCTCTAGGGGAGAATGGCCCTGAAGTAATTGATAGTTGACATTGATTACATTAACAATTTCTCCATGGCATCCTGTGTTGTTCGTGTGGTTGTGTGTGATTGTTTATGATCAGAGTTTCCTGTTATCAATATAACACCCTACACATTCGTAACATTTAGTTGTATAACCTTTAAATTACGCTCGTTTCCTAACCTATATTCATTTGCTAATGTGGTATGCGTGTGTGTTTCTGACGCCGTATCAGATGCAAAGTTTTTTTTGTTGTTTTTTTTTCCCACCGTCTCTGAGTGGACCCTAGAAACTCTTATTTTGAGGTCAGTGGGGTGGACGAGGAGGTTCTTTGCCTGTTTGCGTCAACAGTGTAACGGGCGGAGCTTATATCAGCTCTCTGCTACTCCTCCGTGGTCTTTAACATTTTTTAAAGTTTACTCTACCTCTCTGGTGGTTGCACATGCTGAAGGGTCTTTTTGACGTTTCTGCAGCGAGGTAGATGAATGCTGATGAATGATGAATGCTGATGAATGATGAATGTTTTTGCCGGTATCGGTCTTAGTAGGTTTGCGAGCTCAATGGCCACCAGCCCCGTGTTGTCGGTGCGACCAATTCGGGCACTGGTGGACGAGAAGTTTCAGATAGTAGTCAGAAATTTACGCCCTAAGCAAGAGGTCACTCTCCACTCCTTGCATCAGTCCGAGGATGAAGACTACTGGGAGGCGTTTGGCCATTATATCAGCGACGAAAATGGAGCCGTTGCAGGTAACACTAATGTTAAAAAGTTAAATTAAGAATATCTCCTGGCGTAAATTTTGAGAATGCACTTAATAATTGAATTTCTCTACACTGCGTTACACTATTGCACTTTCAACTTAAAATAGTGCAGATTCTATGTTAGCAATATGCACTCCTTGTTGTAGTGTTCTCTTTCTATTGGTGGTGTGGTAGTGGTAGCTTGGTAGCTGAATGTGGTTGATCCGCTGCCTTGTTTTGACAATTACTAGTTGCTCTGACTTGATATGATGAGTTGTAAGTCGCTTTGGATAAAAGCGTCTGCTAAATAAATAATGGCCTTGATAAAGGTTGCTAAATGTAAATGTAAATGTAAATTGTCAAGCGAGTTTGCCCACTTCTGTGAAGCACGAACTAACTGCGGTTAGCCAAGGAAGTGAGATATTGATACCATGTATTACGCATTTACGTGCTTCTCTTTTCCCACAGTCATGGTGGATGCAAGCAAAGGTGGAACCTACGTTGGAGTTGAACCCATGGGCCTACTTTGGAGCTTGCGACCCGTTCCCGGTAGCAGACAGGGACTCAGGTGGCGTAGTTATCATCCAGGATAACGTCCATAAGGCAGTTTCTAATCTGGCTATTGTTCTGATTGTCTTTCTGTTGTTTTAGGATGAGAAAGAGGGATGTTCTGTCCCCAATGGTGGTGAATATATCGGTGTACAAAGGACACATAAACCAAGACTTTTCTGAAAAGGACGTATTGGCAATGGTTGTCACAGATAGATGGTACCTGGCGCCAGGTGTGCAGCGCGTGGAAGTCAGGGAAAGAGGGGTTAAAGGCACACTCTTCGTACCACCAGGTAAAATACCCAGACTCACACACACACCATGCACACTCATTTCTTTTTGAGACAAGTACAATTTTCCAGTCTCCTCCCTCTCCCTCTAGCACACACACACACACACATATATTTTAGTATTGAATGAGATTTTAAATTGATTTAGAGTGTAGCCTTGGCCTGACCTACTGACCTTGGCTTGAACTAACCAGGCTAGAGCCGTCTTGTGCTTCCGCTCAGTTTCTCATAAGCTCCACCACTACTGTGTCGGGGATCTGTCCGTAGGCTTAGGTTTTCTCTGTCTCTTAGCTCTGTGGACCAGTCAACGAACAGATGGAGGGTAGAAAGCAATGCTGTTGAGCTGAAATGGTGCGTTCCAGCACGTAACATACACATCATGACCAAGCAGTAGCGATTGGCTGAAGCAGAAAGCATCTGCCTACTTGGAGGCAAGTGTACACCAGTGGATAGGTTGCAGATGCTTTGCACTAAGTGAAATAATGTGAAAGCATCTGATGCCTCAGGCTTGGCTTGAACCTGCAAACTTGTAGCATGTATGAGACGGGCATGTTAGGAAGTCTCTGAAGCTGTCCAGTGGGAGGTTTACTCACTTTAAAAATGTGTGTGTGTGTGTGTGTTCAGGTCCAGGACCCTTCCCTGCAGTGCTGGACATGTGGGGAGGAGGAGGGGGGCTGGTGGAGTACCGGGCCGCACTTCTGGCCTCACATGGCTTTGTTGCCATGGCGCTGGAATACATCCCTGCTGCGCAAATGCTGTCATTTGAAGTTGAGACTGGATACTTTGAGGTGTGTGTGCCCTTGGTCAACTTGACCTGGACAAAATTTAGTCTGTTGCCTTTCAACCAAATACACATCATCGTGTGTGTGTGTGTGTTTAATCTGATTACATTTTTATAACTGTAGTGTAGCACAGACATACACCTGTTCCTGTGGTGTTACAGTGGTGTAATTTTTTGTTTGTTTATTTGTGTGTGTGTGTGTGTTGCAGACAGCCTATCAGATCCTGCAGACTCATCCTCAGGTGATGGCAGATAGAATAGCGGTGCTCGGTCTGTCGTTTGGAACCACGGTCACACTTACACTTGCAGCGTACTCTAACATCGTACAGGTGAGACGGCCTGTCCGTCTGTATGTTCCAACTCTGTCTTTCTCTGTAGTCTGTAGCTGCTCTCTCTCTCTCTCTCTCACACACACACACACACACACACATTCCATGCTATTCCCATGCAGACCATGTAATGGCAGTTTTTGTAGTTAAAACAAGCAAAGAAAGTCTACATAATGAAGCTCCCATTTACAGTGTTTTTAATGAGGTTCCCCATGTGTAGTGCTTAAGTTCCTCATTCTCTGCCTGAGGTGCTGTGGGCCTCCTTGGGGTCCAGAACAGAGGGTCAGAGGATAGTGGACTTTAGAGCAGCAAAGACCTATTAATGCGTCTTATGATGATAACTCTCACAACGCTTATGATGACTCTCATAGCGCTGATGATGATGACTCTCATAGCGCTGATGATGACTCTCACAACGCTGATGATGATGACTCTCACAACGCTTATGATGACTCTCATAGCGCTGATGATGATGACTCTCATAGCGCTTATGATGATGACTCTCACAACGCTGATGATGACTCATAGCGCTGATGATGATGACTCTCATAGCGCTGATGATGATGACTCATAGCGCTGATGATGATGACTCTCATAGCGCTGATGATGACTCTCATAGCGCTGATGATGATGACTCTCATAGCGCTGATGATGACTCTCATAGCGCTGATGATGATGACTCATAGCGCTGATGATGATGACTCTCATAGCGCTGATGATGACTCTCATAGCGCTGATGATGATGACTCTCACAACGCTGATGATGACTCTCATAGCGCTGATGATGATGACTCTCATAGCGCTGATGATGACTCTCATAGCGCTGATGATGACTCTCACAACGCTGATGATGACTCTCATAGCGCTGATGATGACTCTCATAGCGCTGATGATGACTCTCACAACGCTGATGATGACTCTCATAGCGCTGATGATGACTCTCATAGCGCTGATGATGATGACTCTCATAGCGCTGATGATGACTCTCATAGCGCTGATGATGACTCTCATAGCGCTGATGATGACTCTCACAACGCTGATGATGACTCTCATAGCGCTGATGATGATGACTCTCATAGCGCTGATGATGATGACTCTCATAGCGCTGATGATGACTCTCACAACGCTGATGATGACTCTCATAGCGCTGATGATGATGACTCTCATAGCGCTGATGATGACTCTCATAGCGCTGATGATGACTCTCACAACGCTGATGATGATGACTCTCATAGCGCTGATGATGACTCTCATAGCGCTGATGATGACTCTCATAGCGCTGATGATGACTCTCACAACGCTGATGATGATGACTCATAGCGCTGATGATGATGACTCTCATAGCGCTGATGATGATGACTCTCATAGCGCTGATGATGATGACTCTCATAGCGCTGATGATGACTCTCACAACGCTGATGATGACTCTCACAACGCTGATGATGATGACTCTCATAGCGCTGATGATGACTCTCATAGCGCTGATGATGACTCTCACAACGCTGATGATGACTCTCACAACGCTGATGATGACTCTCATAGCGCTGATGATGACTCTCATAGCGCTGATGATGACTCTCACAACGCTGATGATGACTCTCATAGCGCTGATGATGACTCTCATAGCGCTGATGATGACTCACAACGCTGATGATGACTCTCACAACGCTGATGATGATGACTCTCATAGCGCTGATGATGACTCTCATAGCGCTGATGATGACTCTCACAACGCTGATGATGATGACTCTCATAGCGCTGATGATGACTCTCATAGCGCTGATGATGATGACTCTCATAGCGCTGATGATGATGACTCTCATAGCGCTTATGATATCTCTCATGCACCATAGGACATACTGAGGCCCTGTGGTGCATTGCTAGATGTACGGGCTGAGCAAAATAATTTGCTACCGCTAGGGTACGTCTAGATTTCTAGGCTTCTGTTTCTGTTTACCACCTCAAACTTAAGTTCTAAAACAGATACCTCCTGTCCTTGGTTATGATTGGTTGAATGACATTGGATGGCTCAGGTCACATTCCATTCTAGAATGCTGCACCAGATGACAGTTACTGTGGCCCTGTTTGTGCGCTGCTTGGCAACCATGTACCAAGAGGAACTATTTTTTGGCAGAGGGATTGTAATACAAGAATAAATCTTCACATTTATCATCATTGGGTGTTTGTTTAATGAAACGGTGCTATCTTAATGTGGTAACCATTTTCAAAAAAAGGAATAAAACCAGCATAACCTAAGGCCTCTCATAGCTTACTACTTACCTACAGTGTCCACCTCTTTGTAAATATAATGCTGTATCTTGCAGCCCCGGTGTTGTGTGTGTATCAGTGGGAGCCATGTTCACCCTGTCCACAAGCCCTTCTTTGAGACCTTCCAGGAGATAATGAAGTGAGTATTTGGAGGAATCATATCTCCACTATGGACCTTTGGCATTGCCGCCAAGGGGTCAGAAATGGGGTCTGCATATTAGCAGTGCAGGTACAGGTGTTGACTACAGAACTATTGACGTCCAATAAGGTTCTGGTTAAGTGCTCCAGAATCAGAACCTTATAGAATGTCATTAGAGTGTCATTAGTCAGTTTTCTGATGTTGGGCTGTCATCAATGAAAAGGAGCCAATTTTGTGGCACACACATTAGTCTCTACAAGTCAGACTACACGTCCCATCATTTGAAAACTCCATACAATTACCCAGTCACTGACTCCATTACCATAGCTTGTGTGTTAATAGTGGTAATTCACTAGACGTTAGCCTGCGATTCTGACCCTTTTGATCCAAGCCAGTCTTTTGAATCCTGTCAGAATTGTGGTGTTGTTTGAGTTGGGTCATGGCACCCTGTCAGAGTACATTGATTTAATTAGTTTGGGTTTCTGGCAGAAGAGACAGTATTTTTGTCAGCTGTCTTACAGTGTGACCAGTCGAATGTACAGTGTAAGTACAGTAATTGTGTTCCCTATATTTTGGGGGCATGTAGGCTAACTCTCATGAGTTGCTTTCAGTGAATTTAGGTGTGGTGTGTGTCAGACTGAGATATTGCACACAGAAACAAGAGAAGGGTGTGTATCCGCTCATCTTACCAGGCTAATTTTCCTAAATGTTGGTAGTCGTCCTTTAAGGTGAAACTGGATGTTATGTCAGTTCTGGTTCTGCACTTTGCTGTAATTATGCTGGATTGACAAAAAATGATTGTGTGTGTTTGTCTCTCTCTCTGTGTGTGTGTGTGTGTGTGTGTGTGTGTGTGTGTGTGTGTGTATTTACATGTGTCTACAGGAACACGTCAAAGATGCGTGTTGATGAGAATAATCATATCATTTGGAGAGACATAATTTTGCCCATTCCTACTGAACCACACCTTAAAATTGATGTAAGTGTATGTGTTAATGTTTGTGTGTGTGTGTGTGTGTTTGTGTGTGTGTGTGTGTGTGTGTTTTGTCTGTGTCTGTGTTAGGGAAAGAGATAGTGAGCACCTCCATGGCTTTGTGATGCTGTTTCTGTCCGGGTCAAGGGAGATTCAGTGTGTAATGTGTGTGTGTGTGTGTGTGTGTGTGTGCGTGCATGTGCGTGCATGTGCGTGCGTACAGATGAGCCGGATAAAGTGTCCTCTGCTGATTGTGATTGGTGAGGATGATCAGAACTGGGCAACTGTGGAATCCACTAAAGATGTGAGTTTTCTCTCTCTTTCTCTCTCTCTCTCCCATATTGTTCAATAGTCCTGTTGTCCTGTGAGTCGTAAAAGGACAGTTTCAAACTAAAAAGTTCTTGTTATTTATTACAGATAGAGCAGATGATGGAGCGGTCTGGGAATCGCCACCTGCTGACGGTGTTGTCATATCCAGACACAGGTCACCTGATAGAGCCTCCTTACACACCTCATGTCCGTTTCACCAACTTCATGATACACAAGAAGAAAGGTACACACACACGCACGCACACACACACCACCACATGACATTTGCCTCAAAAACAGATACATATACACACACCTCGTTAACTGACTGTTGTGTTGCAGTGCTGATGCTATGGGGGGGGGGGGGGCGCGCACACACACACACACACACACACCTACCTGCTAACATGTCTCTGATGCGTTGCAGTGATGATGCTGTGGGGGGGGGGGGGGGGGCGCGCACACACACACACACCACACACACACACCTACCTGCTAACATGTCTCTGATGCGTTGCAGTGATGATGCTGTGGGGGGGGGGGGCGCACACACACACACACACACACACACACACACCTACCTGCTAACATGTCTCTGATGCGTTGCAGTGATGATGCTGTGGGGGGGTCAGACGAAGCCTCATGCAGACGCCCAGGAAGACTCATGGGAAAAGATCCTCCTTTTCCTCCAGAAACACCTTTACCAGGACTCTCCACCAGCGGCCAAACTCTAACACACACACACATACACCTTTACCAGGACTCACCACCACTGCCAAACTCTAACACACACACACACACACACACACATATGGACACCCACACACACACCTTTTCCAGGACTCACCACCACTGCCAAACTCTGATCACACACACACACACATATGGACACCCACACACACACCTTTATCAGGACTCACCACCACTGCCAAACTCTGATCACACACACGTACACACACAGTCTTGCCAGGACTCAACGAACGCTGATAACACACATATATCCATGCACACGCACACACACACACACTTGCACACACTCACACTGCACCCACATTGGATCTCTAATTTTACACACAAATGCACTCTAACAGAAGATACAATAGTTGTGTTTTCAATCAATATCGGTTTTCGACTTTCAAGTGTCATATTTACAACCAGTGGCGAAGTCACTCTGTATTAGCTGCCAACAGTGCCAGAATTAGAATCCTGTGTTCTATAACAATGTATTGTCATTGTAACACTTGGCACTTGACAGGGTGCCATTGGTGTCAATCTCTAACAGTTAGGAATAGGCCTGATTCAAAAGACTGACTTTGTATCCCTTTGTTCAAAAGGGTCAGAATGCCAGTGGTTGCTTGGCATTAAAAGTCCATGCGCAAACTAATGCAATAAGCTATCAAATTAACTAGTTTAAGGCACAGTGACTGTAAGATCTGACAGGTGATCAAATGAGTAGTCGTTTCTGTGTTAAAGTATGTTTAAGTCCAGTCTGTGACCCTGTCAGGAACACACTTTACTTTGAGTAAATAAAAGAATGTGATTTTGTCTTCTATGGCTGAAGCATTTCTACTTCTGTTAAGTAGACTGCACACACACGCGCACACACACGCACAGAACCAGCACAATCCCTTTTCTCTGGTTCAAAGTTTATTTGCAGTGGCAGGTTATTTGCAGATCTGCCACACGAGCTAGTGGCAGTAAGTGTGAAGGGGGCGTCGGCAATAACGTTTGGAGCGGGCTTTAAAAAAATCTCTGATCGCTGCACCAGGAAGTACATTGACCGTTACGTAACTTACATAATCCATAGGCAGGAACTTCATAGACGGAGCTGCAGCGAGATGGAAGCTATGGGTGGAAGTTAGAGAATGTCAGTTTATCCCAGAAAAGCACGAAGATGAGTGCTTTTGCCAGTGTTAGTGTTTTTGGAGCGAGCACAGTGGCCGTAAGCCCTGTACTGTCAGTGCAACCTATCCGGGCACTGGTGGACGAGAAGTTTCAAATAGTTGTCAGAAATTTACTCCCCAAACAAGAGGTCACGCTCCACTCCTTGCACCACTCCGAGGATAAAGACTACTGGGAGGCATTTGGCCATTATATCAGCGACGAAAATGGAACCATAACAGGTAACCATTTTAATCACCCTCTGTAATTACCCTCTTAAGCGTGCAATGAACGCCTAGCTAGTTTATTGTTATCCCTAGGGTATTATTTTTTGATTATCTTTTATCCTCGTTCACCTGACTCTTTACATCAGTGGCTTAACTTTATGAGGCCAGAAAGGTTCGCACGGGTACGATTACGCAAAACGTTATAGTCTGCACCAGAATGGGAAGAGCAAAACACAAGTGTGGTTGGGGGGGGCTACTTGACCAGCTCAAGGTGGTGTTTAACCATGCAGTTTAATGAATGCTTTTACATGATGTTTGGTGGTTTGGTCGATTTGACCAGTAGCCTACATCTCATAGTTGGCTTTGCTAGTCATAACTTACCCAGTTCCAGGCCCAGCCGGTAAATAATCAAACTAGCCATCAATAAAAAAAAGTTCAGATTGTTTGTTGTCTTTTTTCCCCCAGCCGAATATTGTAGATGTTATGAATATAGCATGTTTCTGAATATGAATATAGCATGTTTCTGAATATGAATATAGCATGTTTCTGTCGGGGCCATGCAGTTTGTGAACGGAGAAGACCACAAACTCTCTGTTTTCCTATTTTCTTGTAGTCATGGAAGATGCAAGTAGGGGTGGAACCTACGTTGGAGTTGAACCCATGGGCCTTCTTTGGAGCTGGCGACCTGTTCCTGGTAGCAGACATGGACTAAGGTAGCGGACGAAGCAAAGAGTACAGACCCTCGAAATTCTAGCCCTTTTATTCTCTTGTGTTTTCTTATTCATTCGAACACAGTTTTCAAATAATTCGCATCAATAATATAAAGATTTAGTAAAAATCAATGAGAGGTCTTAATGAAACCCAAGCTTTGTGACGTCTCGGGGGGATTACTTTATATGATCTCAAAAAGGTTTGGTGTCAGTAGCTCAATTTGCCAAGGCGCATAAAATATTTATAGAATGAAAATGTGCGGAATCAGTGTGTGTGTGATCCTGAAAAGTTTTGGTGTCATTAAGTCTGTTGGCCTAGGAGCACAATAGATTTTTGTGATTTCATATATTCTTAAAAATCAACAAAATTGCATGATGCATGATGCAATGATGCATTGGGCATCATTCTGTATGTCACTGACTTGGTTTGATGCGGTTAGGATCATTGGGTGAAAAGGCATAATGGATTAGTAGCATAAATTAAAGGAGTTATAAAATCTACAGGAAAGGGGCACACGGGGCATAGCCATAATGGACATGGGACAAAATCATAAATTTGGAGTCTACACACACAAAGGGAATTTCATCTGCTGCTCCACAGTCATTTTCAGTCATTTTCAAATTTGAGTGCTAAACGAATGTTAAATATTAAACTAACCTTGTTCTAATACCAACGATGTCCGGAAATTTTTAAGTACTGAGTACTTTTCAAGTTGTCTGTGAAGATTCTCATTCATCCAGGTCATCTTAGTCAAAAGTGCTTAGTTGTAGGCAACTGGACTTCTTATTGAGCTTGACGTTGTCAACAGACGAAACATTGTCAAGCTCAATAAGAAGTCCAGTTGCCTACAACTAACCACTTTTGACTACTTTTCAAGTTGCTTTGTACACAGACAGACAACAAACAAACAAACAAACAGACAAGCATCAGCAAAAACATACCCTCATTGGCGGAGGTAATAAGCGCTTTGTTAATTTACCAAACATATAGAACCCTTTGTCTCTGCATACTCCGCAGCCTGGCTGTGTAGCCAGACTGAGGAACTTTATTCATGTTTCCAAATCTGTTCCATTTGAAGAAATGTGTATTTGTATTGCTGTGTACTGAGTGTACTATTGAGCACACTCTACGAATGAGAGTACTATTTTGGAACAACTTAATGCATTAACAGTATGTTTTAAGTACACTCAAAATGTGTATTTGTATTTGTGTGTACTGAGTGTACTATTTTGGAACGACTTAATTCATCAACAGTAGGTTTTAAGTGCACTGAAAATGCTTTGCCATATTCTTTAAAGACACTTACTGGCAACATTTTTGGTTCCACTCCTTAAGCCCACAAAAATGTATGTTTAAGCTCTACGTGCATGTAAGCAAAGCTCATTATAGGACAATTGATATACTTATCTTACACTTAGGATACATTAATGTGCTACAAACATAATAAAATGCGCTAGGGAGGATCTAAAAGAGAAAAAAAAAAATTGAGTCCATTTCCTCAGACATAAAACATTTTACGGGGCGGAAGTAAGAAGACCCGAAAACTCTCTGAACATAATGTTCAGTAGAGTCTATATCAGCCAGAATCATATCTGGGAAGCAATAATGTCTGTTGAGTTAGTTGAGACCACAACATAGCTCTCTGTTTTTCTGTCTTTAGGTTGCGAAAGAGGGATGTTCTGTCCCCGATGGTGGTGAATATATCGGTGTACAAAGGTCACATAAAGCAAGGATTCTCTGAAAAAGACGCCTTGGCAACGGTTGTCACAGAGAGATGGTACCTGGCGCCAGGTGTGCAGCGTGTTGACATCAGGGAAAGAGGGGTTAAAGGCACACTGTTCATACCGCCAGGTACACACCCTGCTTTCAACACACACACACCCCCCTCACCCACACATACACATGAATTGCAGTGAATTGCCGCACTGCAGTGCTCCACATTCTGCCTGGGTAATGCAAGATTACTCAATACATACGCCCAGAAGTGTGTGTTGGTTTCATTTACTCTAGTTTGTCTCTTTGTGTGAGTGTACTTCTTACACTCATTTGTCTTTTTGTTTATGTCGTTTTTTGTATATATGTGTGTGTGTGTGTGTGTGTGTGTGTGTGTGTGTTCAGGTCCAGGACCCTTCCCTGCAGTGCTGGACATGTGGGGAGGAGGAGGGGGGCTGGTGGAGTACCGGGCCGCACTTCTGGCCTCACATGGCTTTGTTGCCATGGCGCTGGAATACCTCCCTGCTGAGGAAATGCAGGCGTCTGATCTTCAGATTGGATACTTTGAGGTGCGTGTGTTTGTCTGTCTGTGTGTGTGTGTGAGTGTGTGTGAATGTAAGTGTGCATGTAGCTGTGTCTGTTGTAGTGTCTTGTAGTGTAAAGTCCAGTCTGTAACATCTCACCCAGATTCACATAATCATTGGTGTAGGGGTGTGTGTGTGTGTGTGTGTGTGCGCATGCGCATGTGTGGGTGTGTGTCTTATCAGATTGTTCTGTTTGTAAGGTCCACACATGCAGGTGTTGCTGAAGTGTAGTCTATATTAAGAGCGGTTGTAAATGGTGAATGGACTGTGTCATGCCTTTCTCCAAAGTATTGCTACAGAGTTATTCCTCTCCGTTCTCCCAGTCATAGATTCACATTAACACACACACACACACACACACACACACACACACAGATTCACATACCTACAACCACAATGGAGGGCACAAGTGTCTCTATATGTGTGTGTCTTAACTCTATGTGTGTGTGTCTGAACTCAACAAAAATACAATCTGTTTTCTTGGGTGCGTATGTGCATGTGTGTGTGTATTTGGGGGGTCTAGATAGTGTTTTGGGCTAAGTCATGATATTTCGTTTATATATGTGTGTGTGTGTGTGTGTGTGTGTGTGTGTGTGTGTGTGTGTGTGTGTTTCAGATGGCTTATCAGCTCCTGCAGACTCATCCTCAGGTGTCGGCCAATAGAGTAGCTGTGCTCGGTCTGTCCTTTGGAACTGCAGTCACACTCACACTAGCAGCATACTCTAAAGTAGCACAGGTGAGTCTCTGTGTCATAAACACACACCACACACACACACACACACACACACTCACACTAGCAGCGTACTCTAAAGTAGCACAGGTGAGTCTCTGTGTCATAAACACACACACACACACACACACTCACACTAGCAGCGTACTCTAAAGTAGCACATGTGAGTCTGTCTGTCTGTCATAAACACACATACACACACACACTAGCAGCGTACTCTAAAGTAGCACATGTGAGTCTGTCTGTCTGTCATAAACACACATACACACACACACTAGCAGCGTACTCTAAAGTAGCACAGGTGAGTCTGTCTGTCTGTCATAAACACACACACACACACACACACTAGCAGCATACTCTAAAGTAGCACAGGTGAGTCTCTGTGTCATAAACACACACACACACACACACACACACCTACACTAGCAACATACTCTAAAGTAGCACAGGTGAGCCTGTCTGTCTGTCATAAACACACACACACACACACACACACACACCAGCAGCGTACTCTAAAGTAGCACAGGTGAGTCTCTGCCTGTCTGTCATAAACACACACACACACACACACACACACACACACACTTACACTCACACTAGCAGCGTACTCTAAAGTAGCACAGGTGAGTCTCTGTGTCATAAACACACACACACACACACACACACACTCACACTAGCAGCGTACTCTAAAGTAGCACAGGTGAGTCTTTGCCTGTCTGTCATAAACACACACACACACACAGTCACACTCACACTAGCAGCGTACTCTAAAGTTACACAGGTGAGTCTCTGTGTCATAAACACATACTGTCACACACACACACACACACACAGTTACACTCACACTAGCAACGTATTTAAATTTGCACAGGTGAGTCTGTCTGTCTGTCCACCGGTCTGTCATAAACATGTGTAATGATTTGTGTAATGATTTCCTGACAAGTAAGCTAATATTTGTGTGCACTGTATACTGCGCAGTGTGTGTGTGTTAGGTCTAAACCACTAACATTTGTTTCAGAAAACCTGCACACAAGAAACACAGAGAATTGAGTCCGTTTTACTTGCAAGGAGAGTGACAGGAGACTGCTCAGTTACAATCGTCCGTACTCACTCTGAAGCAGTCTTCTGCTCTCCTGCTATTTATTTCGGAACGTCCTGGTTACACAATGTCTCAGCTGCTAAGGGACAGGGAAGTCTATCCAGTTGAGACATACTTGGTTAAATGGCAAAGCTTATGCAGCGCAATTATCTCGCATAATCCATAGCATATGGTTTTGCAAGTACACAATATTTTCAAAAACAGGAACCGTGCCCTTGGCCGCTTCCTGTAGTCTTCAGACAACACTCGTGCTTGCTGGAGCCATCTGCCAGCTTCGATAAAGGTCAAAGCTCCTCTAACACTTTTAGTAACATAGCAGAGAGACACTAAAAATGTTTAGCACTTACACACATGTACACATAATTGGATAACATGGAATCAAATATTTACATTAATCCAACAGTGTGTGTGTGTGTGTGTGTGTGTGAGTGAGTGAGGGAGAGAAAGAAAGTGTGTGTGTGCCAAGAACCATGTGGTCATGCTCACTATGTAAACAATGTCTCTCTCAGCCCCGGTGTTGTGTGTGTATCAGTGGGACTCATGTCTACCGGCTCGACAGACCCCAAGCAGAGATAATGATGCAGATGGGCAGGTGAATCACTTTGGGACCATTACAATTAGAGAGAGAGAGAAAGTAGTGTGTCTTTTAGCTGGCTAATATTTAGTTGACTACTATTTAATATTTTCACTGTCATGTTCAATGCGTGTTCATGCATGTTCATGTGTGTGTGTGTGTGTGTGTGTGTGTGTGTGTGTGTGTGTGTCTTCAGAAATATTGCTAAGGCACGCGTTGATGAGAATAATCATGTGATCGGGAAAGATACCATTCTGCCCCTTCCTGATGAGCCAGACTTGAAAGTAGATGTAAGTGTTTGAGTGTGTGTGTGTGTGTGTGTGTGTTTGTGTGTGTGTCTGCTCGCACATGCATACATTATCACATGAAGAGGTAAAAGCAAATGAATAATCAATATGGAATATGGAATATTGCAGGTATTTGGCGGTGGAAATTGCGTAGGTCAGAAAGAGGAGACCTGTTGTCAGCACTAGTCTGTAATATCAACTTCCTACTAGCTGAATCAACCTGCCTTCAGGCACATGAAATATTTAGCTTGACAAACTTTACAAGAATATGTACACCTGCGTATTAAATTTTAATGTGTTGGACTGTCTATGTCTGTCCGCATGTGTGTGTGTGTGTGTGTGTGTGTGTGTGTGTGTGTGTGTGCGGCATGCGCATGCGCACAGGTTGGCCGGATAAAGTGTCCTCTGCTGATTGTGATTGGTCAGGATGATCAGAACTGGGCCGTGGTGGAGTCCACTGAAGACGTGAGTCAATCTGCAGCTCTGTCAAACTGAGACCAAACTCACTGTGTGTGTGTGTGTGTGTGTGTGTGTGTGTATCTGTGTATCAAACTGGTGTTTGCGCTCTTTTGTCTCTCCTCTTCACATATATGCACTTGCTCACATACACACATCCATACGAAACAAACTGTTTTTTAACTGTTTGTGTTTGTGTGTGTGTGTGTGTGTGTGTGTGTGTGTGTGTGTGTGTGTGTGTGTGTGTGTGTGTGTGTGGACACAGATAGAGCAGATGATGGAGCAGTCTGGGAATTGCCACCTGCTGACGGTGTTGTCATATCCAGACGCAGGTCACCTGATAGAGCCTCCTTACACACCTCACGTCCGCTTCAGCAACTTCATCCAACAACACAACAGGCAGAAAGGTACACACACACACACACACATACACACACACAGACACACACACACACACACACACACACATATGGTATCCACTTTAGCAACTTCATCACTAACAACAACAGACAGAAAAGTATACACACACAGGTCATCATACTACATACACACACACACACACACACACACAGAGACTTTCTTCAGTAACATAGTCATTTAGTGATAGACCTCTGCTTTTGCTTTATCAGTCAGAAGAGCAAAGACACACACGCACGCAAGCGCACACACACACACACACACACCTGCTAACATGTCTCTGATGCGTTGCAGTGATGATGCTGTGGGGGGGTCAGACGAAGCCTCATGCAGACGCCCAGGAAGACTCATGGGAAAAGATCCTCCTTTTCCTCCAGAAACACCTTTACCAGGACTCTCCACCAGCGGCCAAACTCTAAAACACACACACACACACACACACACACACACCTTTACCAGGACTCTCCACCAGCTGCCAAACTATGATCAGACACAAACACACACACACAATCTCATCCAAGATCCTTCTCTAACAGGATACTTTGCCTACGAAACATCTAGTAGGCCAAATATGGACGAGGACCAGATATTACTAGTAAAATATACAACAAATGAATAGGACTTCCTGCCAGAGGAGTATTTAGCTCTTAGCCTGCACAGGAACAGATGGTTATTTTCTTCAGATTTGTATTTTTTTCAAATCAAAGAGCTGCTATTACCATGTTGTCATATCATACCTCAACTTGTGACATGTTATTATGCTATGTACTACACCATAGCTTGCATGGTTGATGAACCTGCTAGCAGACCTACTAACTCTGTAGGTTTGTCTGAAGTTGAGCCCATTACAGCCCTATTTAGGCCCAGCTGAGATTTGAGAAGTGGTCCGATTTTACCTTGACTGACTGACTGTACCGGACTGCATAAAGCCTCGGGCAGTTCCACAGAAAATTGACTTTTTGTCACATCCATCACGCCATGTAAAATGCCAGGATATTTGTATGATGTGAATGATTACTTGAAATGTTTCATACATTTTGTCATGTGGGTCCTACAGCCAAAAATAGCAAATGCTCAAATGTCATGTAAGCATTCACATCATCATATGGCATTTTATTGATGTTATGGACATGGCAAAACAGTCAATTTTCCATGGGACTGCCACTTTATATTTATGTGTAGGGACTAAAGACGACCAAATGTGTTTATCTACAGAAGGATTTGTTAGTGTGTTTATCTATAGAAGGATTTGTTAGGTTTGGAGTGAGCGCTGCCATATAATCTGGAATATTCTGACTGCCATATAATATGGAATATTCTCACTGCCACGGACATGGGAAATATATTCCTGCGTAACAGGAAATTGCATAATTGAATTCTAAATAAATTAATTTGATTGGTTTTCAGATGAGTGATCATTGTGTCTTTCCAGACTGACCTGTTTTGCTTGCGCAGTCATTTCATCAGTCCAACCACAAGGGGGAGACAGACTACATTAAGTAGTCCACGGCCCGTTTTGAACAGTCTGTTTTATGTCTTTTCACAAGCCATTTTAGCTTGACCTCATTGGAAAACGTCAAAGAAAGGTCAAAGAAAGAGGTCAAGGTGACTTCACCAGGACAGGAGAAGACAACACGGATGTTAAAAGAGTCCGCATCCGCTGATGTCACCTGTTGTGTAATTGCGGGTGGGTTTGGCTGCTAATCGGCTTCTGTGGAAGGCCTTTGCATGTACAACATCTGGTGCATCGCAGTTTCAATATCTTATCTGGTTTTGTGGTCACCGGTGTTGATTGACTACCCACAGGACAATGCCAATGTCAAGCAAATTGTGCAATGTTATTGTCATTAACATTAATTATTGTCACGATGCACAAGACAAAGCCCACAGACGACCTTAACTCGGTCCCTTTTATCTCAATGCCGTCCACCTCATCCCTCTTACCAGGGATGCTGTTGGGGGCGGGGGCCCCCAGAGAACATTTAATATTGTTATCAATGTTTAGGGGGCCCAAAATTATTCTCTGTCAGAGGGCCAAACATTTCTGGCGGTGCCTCTGCCTTTTACTCTTCCCTCCCGCTGCTTTTCTAGAAGTGGCCAACCTACTGTCCCAACCGGTTTTTATTTTTCAGTTTTGAAACCCTTTGGTGTCAAAATGTACCAGTGGTTTATTAGTCTTCATTCGTGTTGCCATGGAGATTTAACATTCCTTGCTGCAAAACTACCCAGGTTGGACGAACAAACAGGCCTGATGTGAGATTGCGCTTCAACTTCTCGGGTCACTAGTTCTCATGGACCGATTCGGTGCCCCACGTCGATTCTGTCATTCTCAAGTGCCGACCAGCAAGAGTTATCGCCAAATGCTCGTCATTTGCGCATGTCAGCAAGCAGTCACCCCTTGCTTGACCGCTCGTGCTCAATAGTGCGCAGTTTGGGCTCACTGTGCTCGTGGGGTGGGTCCGTTGGCGCTCGAGCGGAGTGGGATGGGACCTGGCTTTTCAGAGGGAGCCGAAGCCAAACTAGTGCACGCACGGACTGTTACTCCGAAGTCTGAAAACATAAATGGTTTGGGCTGAAAATGTTGATTTTGCTAATTGCTACGTGTATGGGTAAGTTTATAAAGTAATTTCTGTATGACTTTATGTCGTCATTGTTTTTTAGTTTGTTCTACTTTAGAGTTTTGTGTATAATTTTAACATACTGGCTGTAAGGTATTTGGTTTGAACTCCTTAATTTTAGCGTACTAAGATTGCGCTATGCGCCATGAGTTTCTTGGCCGAATGTGTAGCCCAAGATTAAACAAATTAGGTAATTTACTAGAGGGATGATGAGAGTAAAACTTGGAACATCTGGAGTTTGAAGCGGGAGTGAACCATGCACAAGGCTGCTCTTATCTGTCATTTTGGCACAAGATGACACTTAAATGTGTGCGCAGTGCAACCTTATGGTATTGACCCCAACGCATTTGTGAATGCCAATCAATTAAAGCGCAATAATGCTCACACACACTTTAGTTTCCACAGTAAAGCAGAGTCTGTTGTTTTGCTCAAAGAGCTCTCTTATCGTAGCCTACCTAACAGTTTTTCGCAGAACAGGGCAGAGAATATGCGAGCGCATGTGACATTAATTTAAGTTGAAACCTAGCTCCAGAGTGCTATGGATGTAGTGTACACAAGGAAGTCTGTTAGCTTGTTTCTCATTACTGTAAAAACACTGTCTCCCTCATATACCCTAAACATCTCTCTCTCTCACACACACGCACATTCTCTCTCCCTTTCTCTCACACACACATACACATATTCCCTCTCTCTCTCTCTCTCCCTCTTTCTCTCTCACACATATACATAAATAAATATTCTCTCTCTCTCTCCCTCTCTCACACACACACATATACATAAACACATATTCTCTCTCTCTCGCTCTCTCTCTCCCTTTTCAGCCCTTGGGTCGCACGCCCAGTTTGATGTTCCTGAGTTTGGTGACGTGTGTGCACAAGGCAGCTGTTACCCCGCCACTGGAGACCTGTTGATTGGTCGAGCCCACCGTCTGACCGCTTCATCAACCTGTGGACTGCAGCAGCCGGAACAATACTGCATCGTGAGCCATTTACAGGTAGAACATGGACCCAAGACATGTAAACACACACACACACACACACACACATTCATCTCAAAAAATCATGCTGTATGTCGATACAAGGAGGAATGATGCACTGTGCTTTGTGTGTGTGTCTGTGTGTGTGTCTGTGAGAGAGAGAAAGAGAGAGGGAGAGAGAGAAAGAGAGGGGAAGAGAAGGAAGGGCAGAGCACAAGAAATTGCACTCATTAAAAGAAAGAGCATGGAACATGGAAACTTCAGAGAGTTAGACAGAGAGAGTGTGTGTGTGTGTGTGTGTGTATGAGAGAGAGGAAGGGAAAGAGAGAGTGATTAAAGAGTGGGTGGCTGGGCATTCTCAGTATAAAGGCCATTGATATTCTACAATCAAACTCATTGTGAGCCTGTGAGACACAGAGAGAGAGGACACAGACAGAGAAAGACGATTCTCACACAGGCACAGACATTCTCAAATCCCTTAGGGTACTGCATGTGTGTGTGTGTAAGTGTGAGAGTGACTGAATGTGAGTGTGTGTGTGTGTGAGTGTGAGAGTGAGTGCATGTGTGTGTGTGTGTGTGTGTGTGTGTGTGAGAGTGACCGAGTGTGAGTGAGTGCATGTGTGTGTGTGTGAGTGTGTAAGTGACTGAGTGAGTGTGAGTATGTGTGTGTGTGTGTGTGTGTGTGTGTGTGTGTGTGTGTGTGTGTGTGTGTGAGAGAGTGACTGAGTGTGAGTGAGTGCATGTGTGTGTGTGTGAGTGTGTAAGTGACTGAGTGAGTGTGAGTATGTGTGTGTGTGTGTGTGTGTGTGTGTGTGTGTGTGATATCATGAATTAAAGAAGGACTGGTTTCACACAGCTGCTTTCCCAGTGTCTCAAGGGAGGTGAAGTACGAGGAAGAATCAGAAGTTACAGAATGCTCCCTGTCATTGCATGTAGGCGTGTGTGTGTGTGTGTGTGTGTGTGTGTGTGTGTGTGTTCTTCTGGTTTGATCTTAGAGCTCTCTTGAAAATGCATGTGCGTTCTGCCCTCTCTCCCTCTCCACTGTCCACTAGTATTTTTATACCCTGTAAATTAATGTTGTTATGAAACACAGCTCAGCTCTCAACACAGGGCAGATACACAGAGGACTAACTAAACTGCACAAGTGTGTGTGTGTGTGTGTGTGTGTGTGTGTGTGTGTGTGTGTGTGTGTGTGTGTTCCACATCTGTTCCATCTGTTTCCAGATATGCCTTACATTCCAAACACTTCCATGCATCTCACTCACTTAGGCACATGTCCTAACACACACACACACACACACACACTCACACTCAGACACACACACACACACACACACACACACCACACACACACACAGGCTCGGTTTCCACACAAAATTCTTCATGCACACACCTGTTAAAATCCATGTTGACTTTATCTTCTTGATTATGCACAAATAACATGTGTTATTAATATATTGTACACATCTTATAAACTCAGACACATCTCTCAGCACACACACACAGGCACACACACACACACACGCACACGCACGCACACATACATACACACACACACACACACACACACA
>PYXC01001359.1:325000-327500 GCA_015244755.2 Tenualosa ilisha
GGACTATATGTGTAGATCGTGTGGTTGTGTGTGTTGTTGTATGTTACTGCTCTGCCTATGTTTGGCTCTTCTGTAGTAAATATGTGAACATGAGTGTGTTGTGTGTGTGCGTCTGTGTGCAAAAGTACTATATTTCATTTGGGTATTCTTATATAAAGACTCTTGTTTAAAGAACTTGAGTGTGTGTGTGTGTGTGTGTGTAAAAGTACTATATTTAATTTGGGAATTCTCATATAACTTACTGTGTATAAAGACTCCTGTTTAAAGAACTGTGTGTGTGTGTGTGTGTATTCCAGACCTCCTGAAGATCACCAATATTCGTGTGCGTATGCTGAAGCTTCACACGCTAGGTGATAACCTTCTGGACATCAGGGAGGAGGTCCGACACAAGTACTACTATGCTCTTTATGAGATGGTCGTCCGTGGCAACTGCTTTTGCTATGGCCACGCCTCCAAGTGTGCCCCATTGAGTCAAAATGAGGAGGATGCTGAGGGCATGGTGAGTCCTCCCCAAAAAATGCTGTTCTTCAGTGATGTTGTTATGCGTGTAATGATGTGTTCAAATTTGCGTACTTATGTAACACGTTTGTCAAACATTTGCACAGTATTCTGTCTTGTGAATGTTTGCAAACACTCACAAACAGCTTCAGGAGAAAATGTGGAGTGGAGCCTGATGGAGGGTAGAGCATTGAAATGGAACGTTTACAGAAAAAATCAAATCAAATTCAAATCAAATAATTCAGGTCAAAGTAAACATGTTTGTCACATGTTTGTTCATCACTCTGAAACACAACAAGGTGGAAATGTTCCTGAAGGAATGTCAACAGAGAGGATTCTGGGTACTTAATGTTGTCTTTATGGCAATGTGGTGTGTTTTGCTTGAAAAATATGCTGAATTAATTGCTTTATCTCTCTGTCTCTCTTTCTCTCTCTCTCTCTCTCTCTCTCTCTCTGTGTGTGTGTGTGTGTGTGTGTGTGCGCGTGTGTGTGTGTTATCTCAGGTCCATGGTCACTGCATGTGTAATCATCACACAACTGGACTGAATTGTGAGAAGTGTCAGGACTTCTACCATGACCATCCATGGAAGCCAGCCCTTGGTCCCAACACAAATGCCTGCAAGAGTAAGATCATCACACACACACACACACACACACACACACACACACACACACAGAGAGATACACATCTATCTCTGAAAGACATACGTGCATGTATACAAATGCACACACACATAGACATAAGCACAAACACACACACACGCATACACACACACAGACATAAGCACAAACACACACACACAAACACAGATAGACATATGCACGCACACACACACACACACAATTGATAGGCATTATCACAATCTACACACACTTCTGTACAGTAGACTCACATTAGCATTTTCTTCTCTTCTTGCCTGTTTCTTTCTTTCTTGCCTTTTCTCTCTCTCTTTTTTCTTTCTCCCTTTCTCTCTCTCTCTCCATCTAGGGTGTGAGTGTAACCACCATGCGTACTCGTGCCATTTTGACATGGCGGTGTACTTGTCCTCGGGCAACGTGAGCGGAGGAGTGTGTGACGAGTGTCAGCACAACACCATTGGACGCCAGTGTGAGCAGTGCAAACCATTTTACTACCAACACCCCGAGCGCCACATCAGGGACCCCAACATCTGTGAACGTGAGTGGTCTAATGTGTGTTAAAGAGGGCACCCCAACATCTGTGAACGTGAGTGGTCTAATGTGTGTTAAAGAGGGCACCCCAACATCTGTGAACGTGAGTGGCCTAATGTGTGTTAAAGGGGGGACCCCAACATCTGTGAATGTGTGTCAAGGATAGGGGACCCCAACATCTGGGAATGCGAGTAGGCTTAAGGGGGAACTCAACATCTGTCAACATGAGTGGGTTCTTGTGTACTAGAGGGGACCCCAACCTCTTTGAACATGCCTGGGACTGAGTGTAGGATAAGGGACCCCAACATCTGGGAATGTCAGTGGGCACATTAACATTTGTGCACATGACTCTGTGTGTGTGTGTGTGTGCATCTGTTTTTCTGTGCGTGTGTGTGTGTATGTGCATGCGCGCTTGTTTGTGTGTGTGTGTGACGGTGTTCTATGTGTCTCAGCGTGCAACTGTGACCCGCGGGGCTCTCTGAACGGTGGGATATGTGATGGAGAGACGGATGTGATCACGGGGCTGATCGCTGGTCAGTGCCGCTGTAAGCAGAACGTGGAAGGAGAGAGATGTGACCAGTGCCGCCCAGGACACTACGGCCTCAGTGAGGTGCCAGAGGGGTGCCAACGTGAGTGCAAACACACACACACTTACATACACACACACACGTATAAACACATAGACACACACACACATACTGCATATACAACACACATTTATACATAAACATACACAAACTCATAATAAACACTCACACACAATACAGACAATGCAAACACATACACACACACACACAATGCAAACACATAAATATACATAGATACACAGCAC
>PYXC01001359.1:345000-385000 GCA_015244755.2 Tenualosa ilisha
CACACACACACACACACACACACACACACACACCATGGACACTCATATAAACACTTATAATAATTGTCATCCCTTTCTCTGTCCTTTCCTCTCTCTTTTTCTCTGTCTCTCTCTCTGTCTCTCTCTATTCCCCCCCAGTGATCTGGTGGCTTATCTGTCCCGGTCCCTGAATGTGTCAAAGCTGACCCTTGAGGTGCTCTCTGAGGACCACAACAGAAGCAGCTCTAAGCTGGAGGACCTGGAGAGGGAGGCTGCCAAACTACACCAAACTGTCAAGGACGTGCAGGATCAGGTGGAGAGAGTGAAGAACTCAAACATCAGAGGTACACACACACACACACACACACACACACAGTCAAAGGCAGGCAGGACCAGAAGGAGAGGTGCGCTCGCACACACACACACACACACACACACACACACACACACACACACACAGACACACATTCACACACATGGGTCTATAGCAAGGTTGCTTGATGGTATGTGACAGACAAACTGGAGAACATAAGGACACACACACACACACACACACACACACACACACACACACACACACAGAGTCAGGGAGGCACGATTCCTCCACCTGTCGCTCTCTCCCAAGCCTTCTCTCTCTTCCACAGGAGCCTTAGACAGCATCACTAAATACTACCAGCAGTCCAATGAGGCTGAGACACAAGCCAACAGCGCCACCTCTGGCCCCTACAGCACAGTGCAGGAGTCTGCCGACCTACGGCAAACCACAGAGGACATAATGAACCGCACTAAAGCCGACTTTGACCTCAAGCAGGAGCAGCAGGCCAAAAAGCTGGTGGAGCTGGCCAATGAGATCGAAACCCTGGACCTATCAGCACTCAGCGTCACGGTACAGCAACCTATCAGCTTTCAGGAAGGGGTGGGGAATTTTAGTCAGTTTGGTACAGCAACCAATCAGCTTTCAGGATGGGGTGGGGAATTGTAGTCAGCTCGAACCAACCCAGCATCTCTGCACTGTGGTTACGGCACAAAAGGATATATTCCATTCACATCTCCTAGAGGGCATGGTCATAGGATAGCGGTCTCGTAGCGGCTAAAGAACCAGGCTAGCATGCAGATAGCCTGGAAATTGTGGGTTTGAATCCCAGCTGTCACCACTGTGCCCTTGAGCAAGACGCTCATCCCTAAGTTGCTGTAGGAGAGACTGGCCCTGATGTAATTGATAACTGACTAAATGTAAGTAGCTTTGGATAAAGGCGTCTGCTAAATGCATAAATGTAAATGTCATGGCACTTCAGACTCTGTGTCTGTCAGGATTTCAGTAATTTTCCATGGTTAAAATGAAACAGCAGACTGTACAGTACACTGAATCCTCACTGAGGACACATGATCTGTGTTTGTGTGTGTGTTACACACATGCATTGGCTTTATGTGTTTGTAACTTACGGGGGTATGGTTGTACCCGCTGTGTTTGTGTTAATGTGTGTGTATGTGTGTGTGTATATTGTGTTGTCAGGCCTGTGGGTCAGACAGTTGTGGTCAGTGTGGTGGTCTGGGGTGCGTGTCGGAGGACGGAGCGCCCCACTGTGGCGGGGAGGGGTGTGGCGACGTGAACTCTGTCGTGCAAGAGGGCATGAACGCAGCCAAGAACTTCGACAAGGAGATTGTTAAGGCTCTTCAGGAGGTGGACAAGCTCAACAGGATGGTGAGACTGTGTTTTCTCTCTTTCTCTCTCTCTCTCTCACACACACACAGGCACACACACACACACATTACATTACATTCACCACTTTCCCTCGCTCTCTCTCTCCCTTCTATCTCTCTAGTGATTTGGCTTTAGCTGTTTATGTCAGAGGGCAGTTTCTCCCAGGCCCTACTGCCCACCAGCTAGCTAGCTTGTCTTTCAGTGGGTAACATATGGCAGTATTTATGTGTGTGTGTGTGTGTGTGTGTGTGTGTGTGTGTGTGTGTGTGTGTGTGTGTAGGTGTCTGAGGCCAGAGGTCGTGCTGATGCTGCAAAACTGAATGCTCAGGACGTTTTGTTGAAAGCCAATCAGAGTAAAGAGAGGGTGGATCGCAACAACCAGGAACTACGCGACCTCATTCAACAGATACGGGACTTCCTGAGAAGTATGGATCTCACACACACACGTTTCTTTCTTTCTCTCACACTCACACACACACTCACTCAC
Source organism: Tenualosa ilisha (assembly GCA_015244755.2). Lineage (NCBI taxonomy): Eukaryota > Metazoa > Chordata > Actinopteri > Clupeiformes > Clupeidae > Tenualosa > Tenualosa ilisha. Next base: position 347,169 of record PYXC01001359.1, read on the forward strand.
ACACTCACACCACACACACACACACACACACACACACATTGGAAAGGGATAGGCATGCATGTTTATGGAGATACAGATGTTTTAAGGGCAATTTGCTGGACATGAAAAAGTCTATTCTGTTCTATAGATGAAATACATTAATCAGTGTTTGTGTGTGTGTGTGTGTGAGATTAGACAGTACAGACCTGGAGACCATCGAGACGCTGTCCAATGAGGTGCTTGCGATGAGCATGCCTGCGTCGGCTGTCCAGTTGGAGGAACTGACCAATGAGATCAGAGAACGTGTTAAGAATCTGACAGGTGTCGAGGAGATCCTCGCTCACAGCCATGATGACATCACACAGGCACACAAGCTACTGCAGGATGCCAAGACTGCCAGGTGCTTACACACGCACACACACACACACACACACACCCCTCTGAGGTCAGACTGCCAGGTCCAAAAGCTACACAGCCACATACAGGCGCACACACACACACACACACACACACACACACACACACACACACAGCTGAGATCAGACCACAAGCTAGAGCCAACTGATAATAGAAGGGTGACACAAACATAATATAACCTATACAAACCTACAAAACATTTCCATTTATGTTTGAACCTATAGACATTGTATTATGTATTATATGAATAAATGTATTAAAGTGTGTGTGTGGTGTGTGTGTGTGTGTGTGTGTGTGTGTGTGTGCAGTGACAACGCCACTGAAATGAAGGACACAACAGAAATGCTGAACGGGTGGTTGAATCAGACAGAGCAAACACAGACAGCAACTGAAGAAGGCATCACACAGGCTGGCACAGACATCAAGGCTGCACAGAATATGCAGGCCACTGTAAGTCTGTGTGTGTGTGTGTGTGTGTGTGTGTGTGTGTGTGTGTTCACTGTAGGATGTTGCTAGACTTGCTATTGGATGTCTGTAAGTGTCAGTGTCTTATTTTCTATTTAATAAAAGGTGTGCAATACAAATATGTGATTTACTGTGTGTGTGTGTGTGTGTGTGTGTGTGTGTGTGTGTGTGTACAGCTGGATTCAGAGACTGCGTCTGCTGAGCTTAAGCTGAACAACGGGACTCAGCGTCTGGCGGGGATGGAGAGAGATCTGGCTCTGATTAAGGCTAAAACACAAGAGACAATCAACACAGCCGCACACACACAGCGCAACACCGACTACATCGCACAAGATGTGGCACAGACCAAACAGGTAACACACGCACACACACACACACACCACACACACACACACACACACAGCGCAACACCGACTACATCGCACAAGATGTGACACAGACCAAACAGGTAACACACACACACACACACACACACACACACAGCACAACATGGACTACATCTCACAAGAAGTGGAACAGATCAAAAGGACACACTCATACACACAGGCACGCACGCACACACACACACCCACACACACACTGCTACAAAGCATATATGCAAGTCATAATGTGTGTATTCATGTGCGTTCATATCTACATATATGTGTGTGTGTGTGTGTGTGTGTGTGTGTAGGAGCTAGACTCGGAGGTGCTGCAGAGGTACTCCACCATGGAGAGTGTGATGCAGCAGAAGGCGGGGAGTGTGATTGACGGACGGCAAAAAGCCAAGGAGCTCCAGGAGGAGGCCAAACAGATGATGGACCACGCCATGACCTCACTAGACAAGCTTAGAGGTACACACACACACACACACACACACACACACACCATGACCTCACTAGACAAGCTTAGAGGTACACACACACACACACACACACACCATACCACAACAACAACACACACACACACATGACCTCACTAGACAAGCTTAGAGGTACACACACACACACACACCACACCACCCACAGACACAGAGCACACACACCACACACACACACACACACCACGCCATGACCTCACTAGACAAGCTTAGAGGTACACACACCACACACACACACAGACACACACATGACCATAGAAATAGAAACACAAAACATCCATGACCTCACTAGACAAGCATAGAGGTACACACACACACACACACACACACACACACACACACGCTATGACCTCACTAGACAAGCATAGAGGTACACACACACACACATGACCACTACACACTAGAACACACACCAGCTCACAAGAAAGCTTAGAGGTACATGTACACACACCACAGCATGACTCACTAACAGCTTAAAGGCACACACACACGCCATGGCCTCACCAGGCAAGCGTAGAGGTACACACACACACACACAGACATAGGCCATGACCTCACTAGACAAGCTTAGAGGTACACACACACACACATACGCCATGGCCTCGCTAGACAAGCTTAGAGGTACACACACACACACACACACAAATACACACAAGCACGCACCCACAGACATACGCCATGGTCTCACTAGACAAGCTTAGAGGTACACACACACACACACACACAAAAACACACAAGCACCACCCACAGACATACGCCATGGTCTCACTAGACAAGCTTAGAGGTACACACACACACACACACAAATACATACACACAGGCCCACACCATGGCCTCACTAGACAAGCTTAGAGGTACACACACACACAAACACACACACACGCACACTCTTCACTCTTGGGTAAAGAGCCTTCCAAAGGGGCCCCTCACAGGTGTAACATATCTCATGTCTGCTGTGTGTGCCTGTGTGTGTGTGAGAGAGAGAGATCCTACTCCTTTGTTTCAAAATGAGACTTCATGTTAAGATACTTTGAAATGTTAGTTAAGGAACAGCTGGCCTCACTCCTCACTATGTGTGTGTGTGTGTGGTGTGTGTGTGTGTGTGTGTGTGTGTGTTTCAGAGCTGGAGCGCTCGTATACAATTAACCAGCGGACTCTGGAGGAGAAGGCTGAGATTCTAGCCGGGCTTGAGAAAGAAGCTCAGGCATTACTACAAGAGCTCAGTCACAAAGTGACCATCTACAGCACCTGCCTGTAACCATGGAGATCTTCCAAACATTCCACCACTGTAACGTTCTGGAAGACTCTAGAAGCACTACAACAATCAGATTTGAAGCTCCCAAGCAGACCCAATTTATAAGCTAGAAATGTAATTTGTCACTGTGTTAAATCTGTGTAGCCTTTTGTTTTAAACTATATACATTACCAAGCCATATTTTGGAAAAAAAAACAGTAAAGAAATTGTATTGTAGGTTATTGTTTACCACTGGTCTGAACAGGCGTCCAAACTAAAACATGAATGTAAATACTAATTTGAACAAGATCAAGAATGATGAATTGCTTGTTTCTGAAATGTCACTTAAAGCATTCCACCCCCACACTCTGACATCTGTTGTGCCTGAGAGTTTGCCATTGAATTTGATGGTTTGGTTCTCTACAACATTGGCAGCTGGCGCCATCTGTTGATATTAAGCCTGTACTGCATATACAATAGATCTTTGGATAGGCAGGGCATAGAAAGGTTACAACCTCAGACACACTCATATTTCACATACACATAGACACACACAGAGTTAAACTCAATATGATACATTTTATTTATGCATAGCTGTACATGTACACACTCATTGGTTACACCATACAAAACATTCTATTCTAGCCTTATTACATCATAACCTATTTCCTGATCCACACAGACATTTTACACTCTTTTGCTCATATCCTCTCTCCTCTCTCTCTCTCTCTCTCTCTCAGGACACACTCATGTAACAGACACTGTTAGCGCTCACTGAGGGTTTAGACTCTAATTAGGCACAGTGCTACCGTAAGGGGGCATTAACACCTCAGTCCTTCCCTTTTCTTTGCAATACCAAATCTTTCCATGAGATGCTGTAGTGTGCAAGAGTATCAGTCCTGTGTGTGTGTGTGTGTGTGTGTGTTTGTTTTTGTGTGTGTGAGGTTAAAGCTTCAAAAGTTAATAGCCTTCCCAAAAGAAGCTGCGAGGTTTGCCTCTCTAAAGGCTTCTGACACCGTCTGGGAGAGAAAAGAAGAAAGCAGGATGTCAGTTTATTACATGTGATATTTCAAGACATGGTCATTGGCTGTGGATAATGACTGACTGATTTATTCACCAATGGACTTGTTTGACTCACCGGATGGGCATGGCAGACTCTGGCCACATCCTCACAGGAGGCTCCGTACTCCATCGCCAACGCTGCTTCATTGATCATCTCTCCTGCTCCCTACACACACACACACACACATAAAACAATGAAATAGATATGAACTGCATGTCCCATTTCACAGCCATTCTGACACATGACAATCTAGAACCATAATAATTCAAATAGACATATGCAAACAGTAATTCAACTCACATATCCTGGGATGTAAGTTATGTGGCTAAGGACACACACACACACACACACGGTGAATACTGTATAAGTACAATATACTTGTATACAACACATCAACATTTTTTTAGTACAGGTATTTCTGACTACTGACATGAAAATTTTACCAGACATTACCATCAACTCAAGGAATCCACAAAAATATTGAAAAGTATTGAGAAAGCAGAACAACAAGGCTAGACAGGGCAAGGAACCTGCTCTAGGAGTATCTAGGAGTAGGAAGGTAGGTAATTCTGCCTCCCATCTGTGCATAGTAACATCAGCCAGGTTAGTACTGGTCTAGTAGTATGTGGTCTACAAAAAAGTTTTTCATTGCCGAGGTGGAAGCCAAAGACATCTGCAACCTTATTGTTGCAAATGCACATCAATCCAGCTGTTGCATTTTAAAACCTCACTCCTCCAATAAGCACCATAGGGGCCGTTATCTGTAAGTGGATGGAGTATCACTACCACCAAACGGACACTCACAGGAGGTCCTTGCCAGTTTTCTATTCAGGGAATCAGAGGAATTGTGAGACATGTAGCTCAGGAGCTAAGGACCAATCACAAAGAGCTTAATGAAGACTTAGAGGCCGTGGAAAATTTTGAAACAGAGAACAATTAACAGTGTACTACACCATTGCCCCCATATGGGCACACCCCATAATACTCTATTAAAACATGTTTTAACTTATTCCCACATTCAGAAAAGCCATGCTGTGACACTGTAGTTTGATCAGACAGTGGATGTGCTATACAAGAAATCCTGCGGGTGGTCAGTTGATAGTGGAGTGATGTCCTCCCATTGGCAGATAAGGACCCCAGTGGTGCTTAGTGGAAATCTGAAGTTTTGAAATATGTCTACAAATAGTTTTTTTGGTATTGATCAGGAACAATGAGGTTGCAAGTGTCTCATGAGAGCTTTTTGTCTTCGCCAATCACATCTTCTTGTGTAACACCTGTGTAACAAAAAACTACTAGCTTGGATAAAAATGTATATGCACTGATGGGAGGCCTGAATGCCTTCAAACTAGTCCGATTCAAGCTGGTTCCTAACCTCTTTGTGCCATTGGTGTCTGCTTTTTCTTGGTGTGTTCAACACTTTCCCTGCCATTTGACTTCATTACACACAACATTATTTTGGGGTATTAAAGGTCAGATTTTTTTAAACGTGTGGATTTCTGGGGTTGATACAAATGTCTGGTAAAATAGTCCAATCAGAAATACCTGTACTGAAAAAAAATGTACACACATGCACATGCACATGCACACGCACACACACACACACACACACACACACACACAGACACACACACAGACACACACACAGACACATAGTGATCTCTCGTTTTCCCACACAGACACAAACACCCACAGGACCTTGAAGGATCTCTGAGTCTGTCTCAATCTCTCTTTCCATCTTTTGCACAGAGACACAGACACAGACACACACACACACACCACACACACACACACACACACACACACACACACACACTGACCGGGCCAAGGATGTGTGCTCCGAGGATGCGGTCTGTGTCCTTGTGTCCCAGGATCTTCACCATGCCGTCTGTGTCTGCATTGGTCTTCGCCCGGCTGTTGGCAGCAAACGGGAACTTCCCAATATTGAAGGGAACTCCCTAAGCACGCACACACGCACACACACACACACACACACACACATTCAGCACCGATACATAAAACAGACACAGCTGTCTTCTTACCTGTTAACTGCTGTAAACATTGACATGCCATCACACTCACGCATACTCACATACTGCTCACGCGTACTCACATACTGCTCACACATACTCACATACTGCTCTCGCATACTCACATACTGCTCTCGCATACTCACATACTGCTCACGCATACTCACATACTGCTCACACATACTCACATACTGCTCTCGCATACTCACATACTGCTCACGCATACTCACATACTGCTCACGCATACTCACATACTGCTCACACATACTGCTCACGCATACTCACATACTGCTCACACATACTCACATACTGCTCACACATACTCACATACTGCTCATGCATACTCACATACTGCTCACGCATAATCACATACTGCTAACACATACTCACATACTGCTCACACATACTCACATACTGCTCATGCATAATCACATACTGCTCACACATACTCACATACCTAAACATGCCATCACACTCACGCGTACACATATACTGCTCACGCATACTCATATACTGCTCACGCATACTCACATACTGCTCACGCGTACTAACATACTGCTCACGCGTACACACATACTGCTCACACATACTCACATACTGCTCACGCATACTCACATACCGAAACATGCCATCACACTCATGCATACTTACATACTGCTCACGCAACTTCACATACTGCTCACGCATACTCACATACTGCTCACGCGTAATCACACACACACCTCAACATGCCATCTCTCACCCATACTCACATACTTCAACATGCCATTACACTCACGCATACTCACGTACTGCTCACGCATACTCACATACCTAAACATTCCATCACACTCACGCATACTCACATACTGCTCACGCATACTCACATACCTCAACGTGCCATCAGAATTTACACACACCTACATGAAACAGGAAGGCAAACAAATACACAAAATATTTAACCATTCACACACACACACACACACACACACACACACACACACACACACACGTACCTCTTCTTTGAGCTGTTCTTCAGTCTTGCCCACCCATGCTACCTCAGGGTGTGTGTAAATGACGGAGGGCACACAGTTGTAGTCGATGTGCGGTTTGCCACCAGCCATGCCCTCTACACAGATGATGCCCTCATCCTCAGCCTTGTGGGCCAACATAGGACCAGCCACCACGTCACCGATGGCATAGATACTACAGCAGAGAGAAGAGAGTCTGAGTGTGTGTGTGTGTGTGTGTACATATCACCAGCCTTGTGGCAACATAGACCAGCCACCACGTCACCGATGGCATAGATACTACAGCAGAGAGAAGAGAGTCTGAGTGAGTGTGTGTGTGTGTGTGTACATATCACCAGCCTTATGGCCAACATAGGACCAGCCACCACGTCACCGATGGCATAGATACTACAGCAGAGAGAAGAGAGTCTGAGTGTGTGTGGTGTGTGTGTGTGTGTGTGTGTGTGTACATATCACTAGCCTTATGGGCCAACATAGGACCAGCCACCACGTCACCGATGGCATAGATACTACAGCAGAGAGAAGAGAGTCTGAGTGTGTGTGTGTGTGTGTGTGTGCATATCACCAGCCTTATGGGCCAACATAGGACCAGCCACCACGTCACCAATGGCATAGATACTACAGCAGAGAGAAGAGAGTCTGAGTGTGTGTGTGTGTGTGTGTGTGTGTGTGTGTGTACATATCACCAGCCTTGTGGGCCAACATAGGACCAGCCACCACGTCACCGATGGCATAGATACTACAGCAGAGAGAAGAGAGTCTGAGTGTGTGTGTGTGTGTGTGTGTGTGTGTGTGTACATATCACCAGCCTTGTGGGCCAACATAGGACCAGCCACCACGTCACCGATGGCATAGATACTACAGCAGAGAGAAGAGAGTCTGAGTGAGTGTGTGGTGTGTGTGTGTACATATCACCAGCCTTGTGGGCCAACATAGGACCAGCCACCACGTTACCGATGGCATAGATACTACAGCAGAGAGAAGAGAGTCTGAGTCTGAGTGTGTGTGTGTGTGTGTGTGTGTGTGTGTGTGTGTGTGTGTGTGTGTGTGTGCATATGACCAGCCTTATGGTTCAACATAGGACCAGCCACTACGTCACCAATGGCATAGATACTACAGCAGAGAGAAGAGTCTGAGTGTGTGTGTGTGTGTGTGTGTGTGTGTGTGTGTGAGTGATCACTCATCCTCAGCCTTATGGGACTGTGGTCTGAAAGCAGTTGTTGATGGGATTGCATCCTCTGTTTGTGTGTGTGTGTGAGTACCTTGGTACTGTGGTCTGGAAGCGGTTATTGATGGGAATGCATTGTGTGTGTGTGTGTGTGTACCTTGGTACTGTGGTCTGGAAGCGGTTATTGATGGGAATGCATTGTGTGTGTGTGTGTGTGTACCTTGGTACTGTGGTCTGGAAGCGGTTGTTGATGGGAATGCATTGTGTGTGTGTGTGTGTGTGTACCTTGGTACTGTGGTCTGGAAGCGGTTGTTGATGGGAATGCATTGTGTGTGTGTGTGTGCATGCGTGCGTGTGTGTGTACCTTGGTACTGTGGTCTGGAAGCGGTTGTTGATGGGAATGCATTGTGTGTGTGTGTGTGCATGCGTGCGTGTGTGTGTGTGTACCTTGGTACTGTGGTCTGGAAGCGGTTGTTGATGGGAATGCGTCCTCTGTTGTCCAGCTGGATCCCCACTGTCTCCAGGCCCAGGTTCTGAGTGTAGGGCCGCCGACCGATACACACCAGCAACACGTCACACGTCAGCGTTTCTGCCTTACCACCAGCTGCAGCCTCCACGCTACACACAGACATACACACACACACACACACACGCACATTAAATTAATAAGAATTGCATGACTTGTCAAATTTAATCAAATTTAATGTATCTGCATCAATCTCAGTCTCACACATATGCAAATCAACATGGGCACACACACTCAGGTAAGTGGTCATATACACACACACACACACACACACACACACACACACACACTAAGTGTTGACTCACGCCACGTCTATTTTGCCGTCTGGGCGTCTGGTTGCGCCCATGACTTTGGTGCCGAGCTTGAACTTGAGGCCCTGCTTCTGCAGAATGCGCTGGAAACTCTTGGAGATCTCCATGTCGATGCCCATCCCCCCCACATGGCCCAGGAACTCCACCGCCGTCACCTTGGAGCCCAGACGCTGCCACACCGAACCCTGCAGCACACAGCAACAACAACAGAGGGAGGGAGGGAGGGAGAGAGAGAAAGAGAAAACAAAAGAGCCATTTAGAAGAATGAGGATATAGGCTCATGAGGAAATAGGAAAATGAGTAGTAGAGAGAGAGAGGGAGAGGGGGATGGAGGGGGGGGGAGAAGAGAGAGACGGGGAGAGAGAGACATAAAGAAAGAGAGAGGGGAGGGAGAGAGAGAGAGAGAGAGAAGAGAGAGAGACATACAGAAAGAGGGGGGGGAGAGAGAGAGAGAGAGAGAGAAAGAGAGAGAGACGGAGAGAGAGAGAGACATAAAGAAAGAGAGACAGAGAGAGAAAGACAGAGAGAGAGAGAGACATAGAGAGAGAGAGAGAGAGAGAGAGAGAGAACAGCGATGTGTTTGTCTGTTGTATCTGCCATAGAGTCCCTATATGAGGGGCCGTGGGGTCAAAAAGAATCAGGGTCTCACCAGCTCCACCCCAATGACACCTGCGCCAATAACGATCAGCTCTTCTGGAACCTTCTTCAGGGAGAGAGCTCCTGTTGATGACACTACAGTCTCCTCATCAATCTGAGAACACACGCGCGCACACACCCACGGACATAAACACAAACACAAACACACACACGTCACTACATACAGTATGTACACAAATGAACAAAGGACTGTACATTGAACAGTGGAGCAGCAAGTGTTTAAATGGTCAACCCTTGTTCACCTGGACACTGGCTGCAGTTTGACAGCCTTTGTGTGTGTGTGTGTGTGTGTGTGTGTATGTGTATGTGTGTGTATATCTTTGCCTCTATCCCTGGGAATGGGGTGACTTCGGACCCGGTGGCGATAAGAATGTGTTTGGTGTTGATGACATGTTTGCTGCCATCACTGCCAGTCGCTGTGACTTGATTGGGTCCCGTTATGGTTCCAAAGCCATTCACGTGGGTCACCTAGCAACATCAACAACAACACAGACAACTGTCTGTTACCATGGAAATCTCACATGGAGCAAAACAAAATCAAAACTTGTTAGAATCCATTGGCTGTGAAACTGGAGTCCAAATCCAAGTGGCTGGTGAAATGTCAAGCTTTCAGGAGTGTGGTGCTGGACTCAAAGGGCCTCATTCATCAAGCATTCTTACCAGGAAATTTGCTCTTAAAACCCACTTATGCCGTTTTTTTCTATCACCAACACAGGTTTTTAAATAGGGCTTTAGGAACACATTTTTAGAAATTTCTTAGGAAGATATTGGTGAATGAGACCCAAAGAGTAATCCACTCGCTATCATATTGGTAGATCAGAGAGATAGGTCATCTGTTGTGAGAATGAATGGTGCTAGGCTAATGACGGTGCTTGAATGGTGCTAGGCTAATGAGCGGTGCTAGGCTAATGAGCGGTGCTAGGCTACCTTGTTCTGTTTGAAGAGGTGGGCAATGCCGCCAGTTAAAGCTTTGACTGCTCCTGACTTCTGGGCCATCATCTTCTCCAGGTTCAGCTTCACTCCAGTCACTGTGCACACATGTAAACACACATACATACACACACACACACACACACACACATATGCATACACATACACATGCACAGAGGAGTTACTCTCAAAGAGGCAGGGTGTTGCATGCATACATTCTGAGTCTGAGTGGGCAGTCAATGTGTTCAGTTGTTTGAGATGTGATGTTTTTTACTGTGCGTCACTTTGAGACAGACTTTAAGACGTCTGCTAAGAACCCATACCATTAAACATTTCAGCAAGTCTCAGACTCAAGTGGTGTGTTTCATTTTGCTGTCATTGTGCACAAATCAGCTTTCATACTGCTATCAGTGTGTGTGTGTGTGTGTGTGTGTGTGTCTTACCCTCTATCCCCCGGCTTTCAAAGTCCTTCCCATGGGCCATGTGATAGAAGTGTGAGTTATTGAGCAAAGCCTGCAGAGCAAATGAAAATCACTCCCATCACATCAGCCCTGATGTCTCATGGACACAGAGTCTTCCACACAACCACATCATCATTCGCCATAATGGCTCAGAGTCAAACGTGTTCAAGACTCAGTGTCAGACACACACATAACCTTAAAGGAGAAATCTGACATGAATCAATCCGTAGTCCTTTTGTCCCAGGTCACTGAGTGCTGTGTGAAGGAAAAAGATCCAGAAAACTTGATACAACCTAGTCCTGAACTGGCAGATACTGTTAACTGACTGGGGCATAGGCTAATGAAACTAAAAATGGGTGTAGCTGTGCCCCTTTCAGTTAATGTCAGCTGCTGGTTCACTTTTTGGTCTATGTCGTATTTTCATGTTCTTTTTCCTACTGACTGCACTCATGATCTTGAACAACAGGGCTATTGATCACCAGATATCTGATACCAGATTTCTCTTTGATGATGTCTCCAGATATGAAGATGAAGTTGGCACATGGTGCTTATGCTTTTTGTTTATTTTTTTTCTACTTGAGCCATTTGCTTTCAGGTCAAAAAACCAAACGGTAACATCTACTATACATGAGTTCTGCTACGCTAACCAACTCACCTTTGAGGGGATGCAGCCCACGTTCAGACATGTCCCTCCTAGAGTGGCATTCTTCTCCACACACACTGTCTGAAAACAGAGACACACACGCACACTTCTTTAGTGGAAAGTTTTGGTTGCAGTTGTCCTCTGTCAAATACAAACACAAACACACACACACACTCATACACACACACACACACACACACACACACACACACACACACACACACAGACAGGCAGACACCTACAGAATGATCCTAATACAATAAGACAGGTAATGTGAAAAACGTGTATGCATGGGTGTGGTGTACTGCTAATTTACATGCACATGTAGATACTAAGGTCCAATGGAAGAGGTTACCTTAAAGCCCAGTTGGGCTGCTTTGATGGCGGCCACATAGCCCCCGGGACCCGAACCCACCACAGTGACATCAGCATCGACTATAGGAGACGGAGATAGATGGGCTTGATTCATGAACAATGACTGTAGCTTAACAGATTTACTTATACAACTCAGGTCATAAGTCAACATAATAATATTGCTGGAAGAAGTGTAGATCATGGAATACTAATTATGCAAAGTGAAGTGTATACTTGTTTTGATGTAGGGTTCGTCTAACAGTCTACCAGGAAATGCTCGTGAGTGTGCATGTGAGTTCCAAATTCTACATATTGAGCAAGATTCTTACTTGGAGCATCGGCATATGTTCTTGCGTAGACTGTCGTCACTCCTTGCAGCCTAGACGGGATCACCTGACCTCGCTGGAGAACAAGGCGCAAATTACATCACGCAGGCGGAAACTCCATTCGCCAGCAATGCTCATAGTCATATTTTCTCATAGTGTTATACAAATACACAAACACAAAGTCAACAACAGCGTCTACCTTGATCTTCTAATAGCGTATAGTGTTATGGCTTGTCTTCATCGTCCCACACTGCCTAAGTTATCTTGCATGTTTCCATAAACTGAGGGACAGGATTTGCGTAACCATACTGTAAATAATGTCCATCACCCTCCTGCGTCAGTAGAGTAGGGTGACTTATATCTAACTTTAAATCTGGCTGCCTAACGCTAACTTTTGATCTGGTAAATGTAACTTTGATTTTACTAGTGTGCTATACCAATAAATTAAATATAAATAAAAAACGACCTGTTTCATATTTCACTACCTCTTCAGCGGTGGTTAGCTAGATTAAGTAGCCACAGTAAGCAGCTGACAGGACTCGTATCGTTGCTGCATATGATGATGCCTAGGTAGCCTGTGTTGACATTAGCTGGCTAGGTCAAAATCGTCTGTCAGGGAAAACAATCACTGCAAAAGCTAAAACGGAAAGAGATGATCACTCTCTGCGTCGCGGGAACATCTTACCTTAGCCACACCGCGACACAAAATATTCCAACTTTGCATGTTAGCTGAGTGATGGACCCACGAACAGGACAGTAACGTTGGGTAAGTTGCCTGAGTTGACCCTTTCGGCGTAGTGCAAAGTCTCTAAAGCTAGCGTGAATCTTCGACAGATTTGCAATTCATTCAAGGTCGTATGTGCTTCACAATGTGCAGTTTATGCCTGTTGTAGATCTGTCCGTGTTGCAGGTGTGGGCGAATCGTCGACGCTGGTGACTGAGCTTGTGAACTTGAAAGGCACAACCATAGAACACATTGAATTCACTCCTTCGTGTTATGAGTGCTGCCACCTGTCGGCAAATGCCAACTGTAAACGCAGCAAACGCGTATCGTGTATTTTTCTGTGCGTATATTTGTCTTTGTTAGTTTTAAGTCCTTATGATATATGTTTCTCTTTTTGAGGTTTTTCTTTTATGTTGCCGACATGCTGTTCTCTTTTTTGTTCGCCATTACTGACACCAAACTCAAGTTTCAGACCAGTGACTGACTGCAGACCATTTTTTATGCGTCTCAGCTGCATGTTTCTAAAGTATTGGGCTGTGCAAATTTGTGTATTTTACATCAAATACGGACGAATTTCCGTGTTACATAACTTTAATGGATTTGTGACGTTTATAGACGTTTTTAACCTTTTTATCTTGCTTCTCTAAATGCTCGGATCAACAAACTTGGAAAGGGACACAATCACATTCATCACCAGGGGGCGCTCTTTGTCACGATTTCCTTACAATGACCTGAGATGTATCCATGCGGGCAGAAAGAGGTCAGCCGAAACATGCAGTGAGCCGAAAACTTCAATAATGAAGAAGTCTGTCGGCGATCCAGTCGTTTATGTTCTCATCAAACATGAATTCGCGCAGACGTGAGTGAGGGCTTGATACGCCAGTGTGGATTAGGAGTGTGGATAGGCTTGGCAGTTTATGGGTGAAGAACTGGCGGATGAAGTCATGATCTATTCACAAAGCACATGCACATAATTCACTAAAGCTTAATGCTTTGTGAGGCAAACAAGAGGCAAAGGCAAGCATTTGCAAAAAGAAGAGGATTTATTTTTCAATTTGTAAAATTGTGTTATATTGGAGATTCATAACCGGATTACCCAGTTAACATACACACACACACACACATACAGTACACAGAGCCCTGTCCATATCATAACATACACACATGTACATATATATAGAGCTCTGAACTGGTTTATTATTCTTCAAAATATGTGCCTCTTATATGTGTATACACACACACGCACACACTTCTGTCCACCACATCCTACTCTAGACCTTGGAACTGGTCCACACACAAGAGGAGGCGACTTCATAAAAGGACACAAAGTGGGAGGTTCCTTAGGTTATCAAAGGACAGTTTGTTCATAGTAATGGTGCAAATAACATGTACATACACAGACACTCACTCTCTCTCTGTCAAACACACACACACACACACATATATATATACAGAGGCAGAAAGACACACACACACACACACACACACACATTTCTTTCACTTCCTGCAGGTCTCTATAAGAGAGGTTCAGAAGACAAGGACACCGAGTGTGAGGTTCATCAGTTGGACAAAGGACAATCCTCTGAAGCAAACACCATGAATAACAAGGCACACACACACACACACACACACACACACACACACACACACACACACACACACACACACACACAAATACAAGGAATCTTAACAAGATAGGCAAACAGGCAAAAAGCACATAAGAGGCTTTGCCAGGACAAGAGACTGGATGCATGACGACATGCTCACTAAATGAAGAGGAAAATCTCTCTCTCCATCTCTCTCTCTCCATCCCTCTCTCTGTTTCTTCTCTCACTCTGTCTCCCTCTCTCCCTCCCCTCTCTCGCATGTTATTCATCCCTCTTTCCCACCTCTTACCCTCTCCATCATCCATCACTCATACACATACACACACACACACACACACAGACTCCCCTCTCTCACATGTTCTTTATCTCTCTCTCTCCTCTTATCTGTAGTGTTTTGTTAAAAGGAGTATGTTTTCATCCCCTCTCCATCACACACACACACACACACACACACACACACACACACACACACACACACACACACACTCTCCCTCTCTCTCTGTCAGTGTGGTGGGTCTTACTTTGAAGTTCTTTGGGATTGAGGGGATGTTCTCTCACGCAGCCTAAAACTCACAAACGTCTCTCACACACACACACACACACACACACACACACACACACACACACACACAACGGCTGGATTAGCCTTTTCAAAAGGCTCAGAGCTCAAGTACCAAACAACAGAGAATTTCTTCACACCTAGGACACACCCTACAAACACACACACACACTCTTTCTTCAGGTCTGCTAAGAGAGACATCAAACACACCATGAACACACTGTGAAAAAGGCTTTAAGTGTCTTAAAAAAATATTTCTCTTTCCGTTTTAGCTACAGTTTATCTGTGGTCTAGAACAGTCTTTCGGTTACACCTTCCTGTCTTTTGCACCTGTGACAGACTCACACAATCAGTTGGGCAGTATCATGCGGCCCACGGCACACTGCACGTGGTCCCAGTTCTTCCAGACGACGGCGAGAAGACACACACTCAGGAAGGTTCCAAAGACGTGCAGGCGACTGCGCAACAGTGGCGCCGTGAACTTGGCTGCCGTGGAGACACACACAAGGATCACCGTGGCAATGGCCAACATGATGTTGATACATTTACCCAGCAGCACCTGGCAGAAAGAGAAGACAGAGACATTGTGTGTGTGTAAGCTCTGAGTGTTTAGTGTAGTGTGTGTGAGGGAGCCTGCTGGAATCAGAATCATGTGTGTGTGTGACTGCGTGATTGAAAGAATGTTTGTCTCAATAACAACTTTCGCTTGTGTTAATGTCTGGGTGTGTATAAGAGAGACTGAGCATGTTTGTGCGTCTGTGAGAGTAAGACTGCACAAGTGTGTGTGTGTGTGTGTGTGTGTGCGTGGTTTTGTTTGCGTGTGTTAGTCCCTGCATGGGTACATACCTTGGCATCTGCGCTCTCCAATTGAATGATCTGCTGTTGTTGCTGCTGTAACTCCAGTTTAGACACGCGTGTCTGACATGCCTCTAGCACCTCCTGAAAACACACAGAGAGAAATGATACAGTTAAAAGACAACAGATTTATGGAGTATGTATCTGTTAACGCATTTGTGCACATACGTTTGTATGTGTATGTGTGTGTGTGTGTGTGTGTGTGTGTGTGTGTGTGTGTGTGTGTATGTGTGTGTGTGTACCTGAATATCTCTGGCCCTCTCGTAGGCCTGGTAGGCCACTTTCTCCTCTATGCTGGCCAGCTCCTGCTTCAGATTGGCTGTTTCATTCTGATGAAGCTCCGTCAGATCATTCAACTGATCCTCCAACCGTTCATACCTAAGAGAGAGAGAGAGAGAGAGAGAGAGAGAGAGAGATGACAAAGAGATGATGAGATCAATGTGATCTAGGGTACTTATTCAATGCACATTATGTACCTGCTAACAAAACGGACTTGAGCGCTGACTGGAGAGGTATTTATTACTTGTTATCTATGCTCCATGTTCTTTTTCCAAACAGACGGACAAACGAAGCGGACAGAGAGAGACTACAGTAGGAGCCCAGCTTGCAGAGAGGTGGTGCAGTAGCCTTGGGAAGGACACGCAGCGAGGCAGAGGACTCTCTCACCTGTGCGTGCAACAGGTGATGTATGTGGGCATGTAAAACAGATGGCACACCTGAGCACATCTTGGCTGACTACACCCAGCAGGGCATTTGCATGGCTGGCCTTATCTGCTGTAGTGTCCCAATGTGAATAAACATCTCTCATCTCTTTTCTACTTTGTGTGGATGAGTGTGTGTGTGTTTTACTAATGTTTACTCCATGACAGTTGGTGTGTTTGTTTCAGTGTACATGTATGTTTGTGTGTGCGCGCGTGTGTTTGTTTGTGTGTATACATATAGTGTCTTATTGTTAATGTAATACTACCAGAGTCTCTGTCTGTACATTTCTGGATGCACAGCCCGTAGCCCATGACCCATTTTTAAGCAGCTCCATCACAAGCAGGCAAAAAAAAAACTTAAATACAATTATTCATTCATACATCATTCCTTACAAAACCACTCACAACGCATCTTTGTTTCCCAGTCCAGTCCAGGGACTGTTCTATGTGTTTAAACGCACTCCATAAGCCCAAACATCTATTTAGCATAAAACACTGGATGATTCAATAGAGGATGACCCACTTGCCCACACACTGATAACACGTGCCTTTTCCAGGTCACCCTGGCACACTTTAAAAAAGGGAGCCAGACGGGTATTATTAACATCTATCTCTAAAGACGACCACAGACACATACTGTTAACGTCTATCTCTAAAGACGACCGCAGACACATACTGTTAACGTCTATCTCTAAAGACGACCGCAGACACATACAGTTAACGTCTATCTCTAAAGACGACCGCAGACACATACTGTTAACGTCTATCTCTAAAGACGACCGCAGACACATACTGTTAACGTCCATCTCTAAAGTCAACCGCAGACACATACTGTTAACGTCTATCTCTAAAGACGACCACAGACACATACTGTTAACGTCTATCTCAAAAGACAACCACAGATGCATATTATTAACTATCTCTAAAGATGACCACAGACACATACAGTTAACGTCCATCTCTAAAGACGACTACAGACATATACTGTTAACGTCCATCTCTAAAAATGACCACAGACACATAACGTTAACGTCTATCTCTAAAGATGACCACAGACGCATACTGTTAACGTCTATCTCTAAAGACGACAAGACACATATGGTTAACGTCTATCTCTAAAGACGATCACAGACGCATACTGCTAACAGCTATCTTTAAAGGTGATCACGTACACTACTGTTAACATCTATTTCTACAAGCGACCACAGACACATATAGTTAATATCTAACCCTATCTCTAAAGACGACCACAAACACATGTTGCTGATATCTATGTTGACTTCTAAAGATAATGACTGACACATATTGTTAATATCTAAGCCCCTTTCTAAAGACGAACACAGACGCTTAGTCGACCACTGCAGCAAATAGTGGCCTAAATGTAGGCTTGCAACAGTTACAGCTTTAAGGGCATTTATCGTGTCTGAGCAAATCGGCCCCCACCCAGCCTGCCAGGGAAGAGGGAGCTCAGGTGTTAGGGGCCCATGAGCACGGACGAGGCTGGGAGGACATGCACTCTTGACCATCATTCAACCCATGTCATCCGCACTGTGGACCCATCACAAATCTTTCAGGGCGTATCTGAGCCACAGGGCACTAAAAAGGAGAGTGTGTGTGTGTGTGCGCATCTGTTCCTCAGCCACTTTTCCTCTGTCTCCAGAAGTGTCTACTGTGTGTATGTATGTGTGTGTGTGTGTGTGTGAGCAGCACACTCTCAACCTGAAGTCCTAAAGTCAAGACATTTCTGTTCCTGCAATCAATGAATTTCCATCTCTCTTTCTTTCTCTCAGACACACACAGTCTTTCACACTCTCTTTCTATCCATCCCTTGCTGCTGTGTTACATCTGGGTAAACCCATCAGATCAGATTACGGCAACGCCCTGGTGTGTGACATAGTATTACACACTCTCCTAATCCCAGGCTGGGGCCGGCAGAGGTTAAACACACTCAACACCTGACTGGGCTCATGACAGATTACTCATGAGGCACTATGAAAGGGGATTACTATCAATGGGTGTTGAAAACTACAACTTCCATGATACTTTGGGGAATATAATATATTCTATGTAAGATATAAAGTACTCTATGTAAATATGTAAGATATAGAGAATGTATTCTATGTAAAATGTAAAGTTATGTTCCTAATAAACTACTTCAATCTCTGGCTCTTTAACTCAGTTTTGTAAGATGTGTGCTCCATTCCAACATAACTGTGACACACAAAGATGCTTGGAGCTGCACCCCTGAATCTGGTGTGTGTGTGTGTGTGTGTGTGTTATGCCGGACATGTTTGGCCAGTTCAAGTGTTTGAGAGCCTAGGCGAGACGAGAGCCCTGAGTGAATAATTCATTTGAACCACTGGGATGCGGCCGGGGGCTAAGAATCCTCTATTGTACTTTAAACTAAAGAGGGACTGTCTGCATGCTGCTGGGCTCATGTGTGGGTGCTCATGCAAGATGCAGGCAGCCAACTAATACGCATGTGTGTGAGCTGAATGCAAATGCAGTACCATAGTGCAGTATGTATCCATATTTGTATGTCTGTGGGCGTAGCAAAACGTCCTGTAGGTTTCCAGACAGATTCTGCTTCTGCAGAGTTGTGCATGCTAGACATTTGCTGAGTGTACATTTATTTTGAGTTCTTTGAGCCTTTCCCATTCACTCATTACTGCTAGGCTCCGCAGAATATACTTGATGAATCTCCAATCTAAAATGCTGTTACCTGAAACAACCTTATTGAATTTGGACTCATATCTGCTATTGGCTGGCCTCACTGAACGTCACTGAACATACATCTGTTATTGGATGACCTCGCTGAACACACGTTTGTTGTTGGATGGCCTCGCTGAACACACGTTTGTTGTTGGATGGCCTCGCTGAACTGCCTGCTGAACACACGTCTGGTTAGCCTTTAAACACTGTTTTATCTGACATTACTTCAAGGTGGACCTCCTGCAGTGCCTCTCCTCGTGCAGAGTTTGGGTCATGAAGCTGAGGTCTCCTACACACACACACACACACACACACACACACACAGAGTACCTCCATCTCTCCTCCTGCAATGTCTGGGCCATTAAACTGAGGTCTCTCTCTCTCTCTCTCTCTCTCTCACACACACACACACACACACATACACAGTACCTCCATCTCTCCTCCTGCAATGTCTGGGCCATTAAACTGAGGTCTCTCTCTCTCTCACACACACTCACACACACACACACACACCGTACCTGTATCTCTCCTCCTGCAATGTCTGTGTGATGAAGCCGTAGTCTCTCTTGAACTGTGTCTTGAGTGCTTCCATGTCCTCTGCCAGCTGTAGCTGAGTCTTACGGATCTCTCGCACCTCCTGCAGAGCCTCCACCAGCCTGTAGGTGGTGTCGTTGGGCCCTCCGTGCCCACCTGCCCCTCCTGTGCCCCCTCCTCCATCGCCCGTGCCCTGTGAGCCTGTGCCCGCTCCCCCGGCGCCCGTGCTGTCCACCGAGTCGGTGGTGCCCGTGGAACATTCATCATCGCTGGGCGGGTACTTGGCCTTGGAGGTGATGGTGGCGCTTCCGCTCAGAGTCCGACTCGCCGGCCCACCATCCCCCACCTGGAAGCTGCCGCTGCTGCCACCCCCGACCCCCGACCCCCCCGAGCCCGTCTCCATGGAGCTCTTGAGGTGGGCGATGTTGTCGGCACTGCCAAACTTGTTGCGGATGAGGTTGGCGAACTCACGCGGCTTGCTAAAGAAGAAGGGCGACGTGAGACTCACCCCGGGTCCCACCGTCTTCACCTTGTCCAGCGAGGGGTGCTTGACCTCCCGTGGGGCACCATCCTTCAGCAACACACACTCCTTCAGGCTGTCCTTGGAGGCTGTCTTGCTGCTGCCCTCCTTGCTGTGGGCGCCGCTGGCAGCGTTGGAAGAGGAAGAGTGCTTGGCGCCGTTCTCGTTCTCCCGCATCCTGCGGTGGTACTGCTCCAGCTTCTTCTGCAGAGCCGTGATGCTCAGGGCCGACTTCTGGTTCTTCTTCTCAAACACCTCAACAGCACAGGGAAGGAGAAGAATTTGAATTCATTTCAACTCCTCTCAAAACACCCGAGGAAGAGAGAAATTAGTTTGATTTCACACCAAATCTAATTAAATGATAACTTAATTAATGTGAGTTACAACAAGTAATTTAATTGAGCGGAATTAATTAAGGGGCGAAAAATAAAAATTAATTGAATTAAACTAATCTGAAAAAAAAAAAAAAAATCACGTCAACTATTTTGCAGAATAAAAATAATTGGTTTTATATGCTGAAGAGAGGAGGGCTGAGTCTCTGAAAGAACTAGTTCCTACATCAGTCTCTCACTGGGAAGAACTAGTTCCTACATCAGTCTCTCACTGCAAAGAACTAGTTCCTACATCAGTCTCTCACTGGGAAGAACTAGTTCCTACATCAGTCTCTTACTGGTGCAATACCACTGCCCCTCTATAAGCACAGCACAACATTTTTCAAAAATTCAGGATGAAGTTTTGGGCTTATTTAGGTTTCATTCTCAGGACAACGGGAGAAGTTAGGAAACCAGTGGAGCTGAGTTTGGAATCGAGTAATGACCTCAAGGGGGCCTGAAATCTGACCACCCTCATAAGTTGCACGCATCACAGCTGTTGCTTGTTTGTGGTCTATCTTTGTGTGTTTGTGTGTGTGTGTGTCTTTGTGTGAGGTATTCTGGACCTATCAGCCCTTAACTATTATGTGCGACTGTTGTTCGTCTGTTTTTTGTATGTGTGTGTGTGGTATCTTCTACCTTTTAGCCCTTACCAGCTGTTGTTTGTCCACATTGTTTACCATTTGTGTGTGTGTGTGTGTGTGTGTGTGTGTGTATGTGTGGCCTCCTCCATCTTCACACCCTCACCTGTCGAATGCGTCCTAACTGCTGTTTGTCTGCGCTGTTGACCAGCTTGAGGTACTCGGCCACATTCTCGTCCCGGGCTGTCTGCTCGATCTTCAGCTGCTCCGTCACTTTAAGGATCTTCTGCTGCAGGCTGTCCAATCCGCCGCGGCTACGACCCGGCCCATCACCGTCCAAGTCTGTCTCCGAGCCACCCCGCCGCAGCAATGCCGGAACATTCAGCAGATTGGACTCGCTGGAGTGATCCGCCTACAGCACATACACACACACACACACACACTGGAGTAAACTTTCTACAGCGCACATATACATACACATACACACACACACACACACTGGAGTAAACTTTCTACAGCGCACATATACGTACATACACACACACACACACACACACACACGATCTGCCTACAGTGCACGCACACACACACACACACTGGAGTGATCTGCCTACAGCGCACACGCACACGCGCCCACACACACACACACACACACACACACACACGGAGTGATCGCCTACAGCGCACACGCACACGCGCCCACACACACTGGAGTGATCCGCCTATAGCACACACAAACACACAGGAGTGATCCGCCTATAGCACACATACACACTGGAGTGATCCACCTACAGCACGCACACACACACCACACACACACACACACAGGAGTGATCCACCTATAGCACACACAAACACACTGGAGTGATCTGCCTACAGCGCGTGCGCACACACACACACACACACACACACACACTGAGAACCACCATAGTGCACACACACACTTACACAAATATGCAGCGGCATGCAGAAATAAAGAACTTCTTGTAACAACTATGGATGCACACACAGTTAAATCACAAACACGCACACAATAATAATAATAATAATAAAAACTCTATTATTCTCCATTATAACGTCCACACCTCCTTTAGTTTAACGTACACACTTGTCTTTTCCTTATGTTTTTGTTGTGTTTTATTTTGCTTGTTTATTTTCTCTGGATGTGGACATGTTTCCTCAAGGGCAGGCTAAATGAGCATCTGGGGGCTATCGGCTACCCTAAGCTATGATTCCCCTCTGAGCTTCGTTCCAGGGGAACTCTGATGTCAGCAGGCCTCTGTTTTTACTTCAGCGAGCATTGTTACACGTCAGGCCAGAACCCCAGTGTAAACTGTTTCAAGAGAGTTTGATTGTTAGCGTCATAGCGGTTACCACCATAGATATATATATATAGTAACTAGATGCTATATATCTATGGTTACCACGGGGTTTCGTTTTTAACATCCAATATGTTATATAACATAGAGGAAGTAGTTTGGGAACGAAATAGAACCTTCAAGCAATGTTTTTGTTTTTATTATTGGAACGGTGCACAGATTCAGCATTGACTGACTTTACACACGCTTCATTACCCAAGTCAGTATTCCAGTGCATTTACACACGCTTCATTACCCAAGTCAGTATTCCAGTGCATTTACACACGCTTCATTACCCAAGTCAGTATTCCAGTGCATTTACACACGCTTCATTACCCAAGTCAGTATTCCAGTGCATTTACACACGCTTCATTACCCAAGTCAGTATTCCAGTGCATTTACACACGCTTCATTACCCAAGTCAGTATTCCAGTGCATTTACACACGCTTCATTACCCAAGTCAGTATTCCAGTGCATTTAAATACAGTCAACTGCCATTCAGTCACACTTGACTTCCTTATCAAATGGGAATCTTGGTTATGTAGCTGGGTATTTCTCCTGCTTTGTATTATAAAGTAATTTCATCCAGATGGATGCTCAGATCCAGCCATGGAAAGCTATTAGGAACATGTCAATCAAACAGATAGGCAATTAGAGATCTGGAAAAAGGAGAGAATGTCACCATGCCCCTGTCTACACACCAAACACACACACACACACACACACACACACACACAAACACACACATTAAAGTCAGGATTTTAAATAATTTAATTAATTTTTCAAACAATCACTTTATCATTTCAAAACAATCTTTTCAGTTGCAGAAAGAGTTGTCTAGATGTGGGCAAAAGGCCAAAAAGCATAACTAACTATCCCTGAATATCCAAGCATTACTAACTATCCATGAATATTCAAGCATTACTAACTATCCATGAATATCCAAGCATTACTAACTATCCATGAATATCCAAGCATTACGAACTATCACAATTTACAAATATCAGGCTACATGCACACATCAGTAACATTAGCACGGCCTCAGTAACACTCCACTCATTAGTTTGGAAACATACTTCTTCTGGCTGCTTCATAGCTGATGCAAACACACGTAAATATAAGGAGGCCATGATGTGTACTTGCAAAGCCGCGCGCAGTGTCAAATATTCTGACTTGAGTCAACGCATGTGATAAAATGGGAGTACATGGAAGCGTACCACATGACACACGTTCAGCCTGCGATGCGAGAGTGCCTTCGTTCATCGCAACATTGGCGTACTTGCGCTGACTGTGATTCAGGCCTTATAGGGTTAACCAATCAGAATGCTTGATCAGTCCGAGGCAGGCCTGTTAATTCCACTATGTAGTCAGACTGCTGAGCAAGGGCAGGGTGAATGAAAGCAAAGACAGACTTGGAGAGGTTTGTTAACACTGAGATCCTCCTTATGCCTGCAGCAGCAGCAGCACACTTACTGAAAGAGGCTCTGATGGGCGGCGAGGGGATGGTTACTAAAATAAATAATATAATAAAAAAGTGCATCTGAAACATTAGTGGTTTTAATCATCTTTCTGTTCCAGCGCCAAAGATGATGGGACACATCCTCTAAGTGAATATGTGTTTCTCTCTCGCCTAGCCAAACACATTATTATATAAATAAATAACGGGACTTTTCAGACCACATCACAGAAGGTGTGGTTTCTATGGCAGCACACCAGCAGAATACACCAGGGTCAAGTCTCACTACACTTGGAGAGACACCGTATTTTCCAGCTGTGTGTGTGTGTGTGTGTGTGTGTGTGTGTGTGTGTGGTGTGTGTGTGTGTGTGTGTGTGTGTGGGAGGGGGGGGGGGGTGTTTTGTTTTCCCTATGCGTGCCTCCATCCTCAGCAGACTGTTTGTGCTGATGCCCCAAGGCCAGAGAACTTGGGCCAGAAACTGGGCCAAACTCTCACACATAATCACACGTGAGTACAAAACAAACACACACACACACACACACACACACACACACACAAATAAAGCAAACACATATGGTCCTTTTCACCCTGAACACTTTATGATGTTGAACTTCACTTATCGTTTCTCACTTTTCTCCTTCTTCCCCTCTCCTTTCTCCATCTTCCCCTCTCCTTTCTTTATCTTCCCCTCTCCTTTCTCTATCTTCCCCTCTCCTTTCTTTTCCTCCCTCATCTAGCTCCACCTCCACAAGAGTTCTTTCTTTCTCGTTCTTCCCCCATCAATCTCTCCCTGTATCTCTCCACACCCTCTGCCACAGCTGTCTGAGTTATTCTCTTCATTTTGAGGATGTCTCTAACACACACACACAGGAGGAGAGGGGAGGAGAGGTGAGGAGAAGAGAAGAGAAGGAGAGAATATGAGAGGAGGGGAGGGGAGAAAAGAGAAGAGAGGGGAGATAAGAGGAAAGAAGAGGAGAAAAGAGAGAAGAGAAGTGGAAAGAAGAGAAGGGGGGAAAGAAGAGGAGAGGAGAAGAAGAGAGAAGAAGAGTTAAGAAGAGGAGAAAGGAGAGGAGAAATGAACACAGTCTGGTAGAGAGACACTAGGGCTACAAATGTCAGAGCTGGTAAACAGTGTCTGTGTGTGTGTGCGTGTGTGTGTGTGTGTGACATAAGATTACAGCCCTCCTGCTCTGACTGCCCTGGATGAAGGCTATTATACAATGTGCCTGAGTGTGTGTGTGTGTGTGGTGTGTGTGTGTGTGTGTGTGTGTGTGTGTGCATGTGAGCGAGTGTGAGTGAGAAAACGACTGTGAAAACTACAGGACGAGAGAATAAGGGGAATGAACAACAAAGACAATGAGACTCTGATAAATGCTATTAGTATCACAAACTAAACAATGCCAATTACAGGAAGTGACCTCACTCTAATGTCATAAACACACCTGGTTGGCACAGTAGCATTCCAAGGGTCTGAACATTCCATGATCCAAGCTTTGTGTTATCTTCAGGTCAACACATGCAACACAGCACCACAAACCAGATGAGTTGGCCTGAGGATAAGGCCTGTTAGAATGTATTTATGTATGTGTGTGTGCATATGGGGTGTGTGTGTGTGAGGGGGATGCATACTGTGTATGTGTGTGTGCACATGTGCAAGTGTGAGTGTGTGTGTGTGTGTGTGTGTGCGCACCTATCTACTCTTTCACAGTGGAATCTTGAAAGCAGGCCTAGGTCACTTCTCTCTGATAAGCTTGCAGAAATATGATGACCAAAAACACAGAGACAAACAATCTTATCTCCTGGGACGGCTTACAGCTAGTGAAACGGACAAATCCTCATATCTTACAGCCTATATCATGGTTACAGCAGACCTCAGCCAAGCCCAAGGGTGTACAAGGTACACACACCACCCACAGGCATTTATCTTCCCAGCAATACCCCCACCCTCACCCCCACCCTCACCTCTTGAACTGTTTCTGAAACTGCATACTTCTGTATGACCTACTGCACATGACTCATACGGAGGCTGAGAGGTGCCAAGAGTCTTGTTGCTTGTGTGATTAAATTATGGGCTCAATTTTTAGTCATATAGTTAAAGACTCGTAGTTGCTAACTAGCAGTTTAGTATAGTATTAGTATGGTTAAAGACTCGTAGTTGCTAACTAGCAGTATAGTTTAGCATAGTATTAGTATGGTTAAAGACTCATAGTTGCTAACTAGCAGTATAGTTTAGTATAGTATTAGTATAGTTAAAGACTCGTAGTTGCTAACTAGCAGTATAGTTTAGTATAGTATTAGTATGGTTAAAGACTCGTAGTTGCTAACTGGCAGTATAGTTTAGTATAGTATTAGTATAGTTAAAGACTCGTAGTTGCTAACTAGCAGTATAGTATAGTATTAGTATGGTTAAAGACTCGTAGTTGCTAACTAGCAGTATAGTATAGTATTAGTATAGTTAAAAACTCATAGTTGCTAACGAGCAGTATAGTATAGTATTAGTATAGTTAAAGACTCGTAGTTGCTAACTAGCAGGCAACTTTGTTGCTCACCCCCCCCACTGCACTCATTCACATTCTGCACTTGACTCCACTCCTGCACTCTCATCTTCTGGAAACCCTCCGAGTGGTATTCTTCCCATCTTCTGGAAACCCTCCAAGTAGTATTCTTCCTAGGATGTCTGGGCCAGGCTCATACTGTGACTGGGCCAGACTCATACTGTGACTCTCACCTGGGCCAGACTCATACTGTGACTCACTGGGCCAGACTCACACTGTGACTCACTGGGCCTCCGTCCACTGCACTACTCACACTACAGGGTCATTCCACGAAAAATGAGCTTTTCTCTAACGTCCATCACAGCAATAAAATGCCATTGTATTATATAAACCCTATCTGAGCAATGACTATTTGTGGCTGTAGACAGAATGTACATGAAAACATTTCACGTAATCATTCACGTCATACAAATACCAGGACATTCTGAAAATGGAGCGGAGTGCTCCGATATTGTTATTTTTATTACCAGGACATTTTATTGCTGTTAGCAACTGGACAAAAAATCTGTTTTCTGATTACAGCCCAATGGTGACTAGCCAGCCACATGTAGTGTACTGTACACAGGGCAGTGGTAGCATAGCGCTTAAGGAACCTGGCTAGTGTGCTAGTAACCTGGAAAGTTGTGGGTTCAAATCCTGTCTGCCACCATGGTGCCCTTGAGCAAGGCACTTCCCCCTCACCCTCCACCGCTTCAAGTTGCTTCAAGGGGACACTGGCCCTGAACAGTTGATAGTTGACAAAATGTAAGTCACTTTGGATAAAAGCGTCTACTAAATGCATAAATGTAAATGTAAGCATCAAAAACAGCCTACAGCTGTACACTATTTACTGATCCATCTAGTGAATAATCCCCATATAAATGAATCCTACATTAAGGCAAATGATACAGTAATACTCTAAGCACAATGCAACTAGAATACTGCACTCCACTGCTACACAGGCTACTGTAGTAATACATTAGTGCACTACACAGTGAGGAACCACCATATGCGTAGACACTAGGCATAGAGTGACTAGAGTGACACTAGGCACAGGGTGTGTGTCCGCACGTGTTGGTCCTGACTAGTTGGATCCCCCCTGTGGTGTGTGTGTGTGTGTGTGTGTGTGTGTGTGTGTGTGTGTGTGTGTGTGCTGGTAGGAATGAAGTGTGTTGGTCCCTGACCCCAAAACCCTGCCTGCCCCCTCACTTCCCCGACTTGATAAGCGCAGCGTTATCACACTGAGCAAACCAACAATCGCAGGCAAGGGAAGAGGAAAGGATCACTCACCTACATACAGTAGTAAACACTAGGCCCTCTCCACTCCATACACACACAGACAGTCCTGCACACACACAGGGTCATGCACACACACGGAGTCCTGCACACACGCACAGTTCTGCACGCACGCACACACACACAGTCATGCACACACACACACACACACACACACACACACACACACAACACAAACTCGTGCACACATGCAAAGGAAAAGGCAAAGGAAGCAAAGCAAAGGAAAACAAGCCCAGTCAAAATCCAAGCAAAGGAAAATAAATAAATCCTCCATCTGATCCATCTCAAAGACCATTATGACCCAACAGGGCTTATGGTTCGATACACACTCGTTCCATATGGCCCACATAATGTCAACAAGGTAAAACTAACATTTACAAAAGGATCCAAGTCATTTATTATGTCCTTGTACAAAATAAAAAAATAATAACAAAATGTCAATCTTTAACCATTTAATCTCTTCCTAAAATTATAGGGTAAAAATACTCTAGAATGAAATGTCGTCTAGGTAGCCAAAACAAGGTCCTCTTCTATTGTCATCTTCAACTTTTGAACACTTTAATTAGCCATAACGCTAGATTAATGTACCCACAAGCATTAATGAAAAATTGTGACAGACATTTTTAAACACAAAACTAGTCAAACTAGTCATAATAAAATAGTTTGACTAGTCAAACAAGCACACATTCTCTTGATGCAAAATGACACTTCCAGTTGTTGTCCTGTTGTATGCAGTAGCACAATGGCACTTCAGCTACTGCCACTGCTGGCGCTAAATCCAATCTGCTAAGGCTTACAGCTAGCCATTAGCCATAGCAGGGTGGTCAGTAACCATTAATCCTTTGGCCTCCTCAGATTTCTAATCATCTGACTACTCAATCTGCACTCCTATTACTATTTTAGTGAAACAAAGCTAACGAGTATTGTGACAAACAAGCCAATAAACCCATTAGTGAACATTAACCTTCAATCAACCAGGCAAGAGCCTGACAAACAAGCCACTAAACCCACTAGTGAACATTGACCTTCTATCAACCATGCTAGGTGAGAGCCTCTCTGCCATAGGCCACCTGTTATTCAATTAAACCTAAACTAGGCTAAAGTAAAGTGAATAGACTCGACTGAGTAGAAGCTAGCAGATGCTAACATGTACAGCTAACACAGCATGGTGGTTTTGGAGATCAAACCTGTCCCAACCTCCCAGTCCCACCTGATCCAAGTCTGTGTTAACAACCAATCAATGGTTTATTGATGGAAAAGTTATTTCCTGATCCCATCTGTCTGTCTGTCTTTTTCACGTGCTTCCTGTTAATCTTCACTATTCTCTCAGAACAAACAAAAATACACTTTAAACAACAATAAAAAAAACCCAAACAGATGCATTGTTTAACACATCTATAACAGATGTATGTACCACAATAGAGTATATTTGGATGCCACACAGAGGAGGTACATATGCCAGAGACCTCACCAAAAATGGTCAAATCCAGGCAGACGTGAGTGTCTGTTTACAGTGTTCAAAAGGCACTCACTGCACATCCTCTGGTTCTTGTGTGCATGGCACTACGCTGTCCACTGACTTTTACAGACAGTGGGCAGACAACAACACCAGAGCGAAGACTGAAAACACCAGCAGATACTGATGACCCCACAGGGAACACACGCATGCCAAATGGCTGTAATAGGCCTACAAATTAAAAAAAATATATATATATAAAATATAAAAAAATAGAACAATGTATATGTATGTTTGTAATATATTTAAAAAATAACACTCATCCTAATCTTTTAAAATATGCATGCAGATTAGCACACAGTTTTAATCCATGCATTTGACGATCACAAACATGGGCCAAGCCTAACCACCACAAATACTTAACACTAATCCCTTTCCTCAGACAGCCCAAACAATTACAGCTATCCTACCCCCCTAAAACACTGTTAATTCACACTGAAACAAACACCTATTGTGACCCCTCTAAGTGAGATGACCCCCAAGGAGTGGGCTGCTTTTTGTGTGTAGGCTATTCAATTGCACACAGACACAAGCCTATTCAATACATAATATCTATATTTCTACAAACATTGTTTTAGCATTGTTATCTTACATTTTCTATTTCAGTACAGAGGACCACTGAATTAATATATGTTGATATAACCTGATAAATACTGACACACAAAACTAGCAAATCAGTCATAATTCCTCAAGCTTCTTGACAAAGAAGCAAACATCAGTTTAATTCTCCACTTGAATGCATTGCAAGCCACTTAGGAGAAATGTGTCATCTAAATAAACACGTCAAACCTCCGAGAGGTTTACTGAAGATTCTTGGTGACCCTTCTTGAATGTTTACGTTGATTTACAACTCATGAAAAGTGTGTATTATCACAGGCATAGACCTCACTCATGCCTGGGAAAAGGAAAAGTCATATGACGTCAGGGATGTTTCGGAGTGTGTACTTTTTTCCTACCCAGTCCTATTCAGCCACAGCAGATTTTTTCCTAATGACATAGTGATGCTTTTTACACCTTCATAGAAGCACATCTTCACATAATGCGGTAAACACACACACACACACACACACACACACACACACACACACACACACACACACACACACCCTTACTCATCCATACACCTGTTGGAGGAAACACACACACGCACACACACACACACTTATTATTGTGGAAACACAAACACTCACTGCTATCCCTGGTTTGGCAGGCAGAGATTGTTCTGCATGTGCTGACCTCCATATGAAACCCACCCAAACTACTGTGTACACACACACACACACACACACACACACACACACACGTCAATCATATCTAACCAGAAGTAGCGCACATCACTATCACAACGTCTTCTGTTATTGTAGACCACAGACACACAAGCACACAACAACAGGAACACACTGAGACACAGCATCTCTCTCTCTCTCCCTTCTCAAAGTCATTCTCTCTCTCTCTCCCTCCCTCTCAGCCTAACTATGTTCTTCATCTATAGTCCCTCTCTCTCCCTCTCTAATCTCCTCTCTCCATAGTGCAGATTAACAGCTCTGTCCTTCTGCATGAGCGAGAGGGATGAGAATAATCCCAGCTGGTGTGAATGGGAAGTCTGTCTGCATGTGTGTGTGTGTGTGTGTGTGTGTGAGAGAGAGAGAGAGAGAGTTCAGTAATCCTGTCAAAACAACTCCACATTGGAGGTAATGTGATGAAAACGATATGAGAGGGTGCACACAGCCACAGACCCCCTCCCCCTCCACACACACACACACACACACACACACAGTGAGAGAGACAGAGGCCTAACTTTACAAAATTACAGTGCACAACTAACCAGATTTTGAGGGACACAAAACTCTACAGTCTGTGCCATTTAACAGGTATCACATCTGTTTATCACCTTCACCCAACCAAGGCTATTCAGTCTTATGACTCAGGCTTTTTGTTCTGTTTTTTGTTCTGGCCAATGCTGTCTCTGCAGAGCAACCAAAACAATGATTTACCAGCGCTCAGAAGCTGACTGGGCGAAACTCAAGCTGTTTTTAATGCTCCTCCTTTAATGTCCTAAAAGAGAAAACTACTGGGCTACTTCCGTATGACTGTCCACAGTCAGGAGGTGATATGAACTACCTAGCTACTACTATGGTCACAGGCTTCTTATTTCACACTGTGTGTGTGTGTGTGTGTGTGTGTGTGTGTGTGGGGTGGGGTGGGTGGGTGTGGGTGGGGTGGGGGGTTGGTGTGGAAGAGAGAGAACGCGGGAGAGAAAGTGTGCATGCCAGTGTGTGTGTTTGGGTGTGCGTGTGTGTGAAAGGTCCTTAATTTTTATTATGCCAGTAGCTAACTTCTGAATAACAACAAAACACATGGCCACATAATCTCTCACTCACACCACACACTAACACAAAGAAGACCACAGACACAGATACACTGACACACACATACATACAGAGAGAGAGAGAGAGAGAGAGAGAGAGAGAGAGAGAGAGAGAGAGAGAATTACACACTGTTTAACCTTTGGCATCCGTACACATTCTGATCAACAGCCTGATCTGCCATGACACCAGCTTTCCAGGAAAGCTAGTACATTTAATCCACTGTCTTTCTCACCCTCAAATACACACACAAAAATGCTACATTGGCAAGCCTGTAAGTGTGTGTGTGGGCACTGCAATTTGGGCAACCTGATTCCCATTTGTCAGAAGACAAAAGAAACGGACCAACCAAATCTCACTGCACAAAACATATGGCCAAATCGCGTACCGAGTTATTAAGTGATGCCAGCCGCATGAACTGGGCAATAGGACACCAACCATATGAGTCAGAGGGGAGGCGGAGACACGAGGGCAGGTGACGGACATGGCGCGGGAGAGAGTGAATGAAGTGACCGCGCGAGTTGTGCGTGTGCTGTCCGCAGTCATCATGGGGGTGGATTCCGGCTGTTACCGTGACAACGGAGCGAGCCTGCTGCTCGCCAGGCCACAACAGAATGCCCCTCGCGCAATCCTTCCAAGTGCGCTGCGTGCGCCTGTGTGTGTGTGTCGCTATGTATGAATCGACAATTATGTCTAAACATACAACACAGAACCACACAAAGAAAATGTCTGATTCATAAGCTCAATACTAAATTTAGAAAAAAAATATTCACGTGGTTCACTTGTCACATTATTGTCTGTGTAAGTATAATAGTAATAGTAGTAGTAATGTCATTACTATGTAAGTGCATGCTCGGAGCACACAAAAAACCCCAAGCCCAGCTCGCAGAGTTCAGACGCACTGTGCGCCCGGGACGTGCTTGCAACAGAGTGGGCTGCATGCGAACGCATGCTTGGCATATGCTGGCGAGTAGGCGTGTAAGTTTGGCGAGGAAGTCAATGTAGTTGCTGTAGTATTGTATAGTTCTGTTTGAGACCAGCGCAACAAAGATCAACTTCAGGTTTAGCGCAAACACCACATCCTTAGGCACATATAACCGGCTTGACCAGTCTAGTTACTATAGGTCTCACACACAGCATCTGCTGCTCCCCGGTCTTGGTTTGTAAATACAATGGTCGCTCCCAGCTGCTCTGCCAGCAACGATAAATTAACGAGGCAGCTATACCCAGCGCTGCAATTTAAATGAGACTATTAGCCTATATAGGCGTATTAACATTTTTAGCTTAACGTCTGTCAAATCTCAATGTTTTTGACCCATCCCGATAAGACATCTGCCATTGCTGATGAAGAGGAGAAAACCCTGCGTGAGACTGATAGTCGGTATTACATTTTAATCCTACTTAAAATTAAAGTAATGAGAATACTTTACTTTATGTGGTACGGTAGAGACGGTAACTCACAGCACCGCTAGGCTAACTAACCACCATTGTCAAGCAAGTAGATTGTGGTCTTGCAAACTCGATAAAGCCAGGGGTTCAGTTACGACTACATCTGCATAAATTCCACGCTTGGCAGACCCTGAGCACAAAAAGCAATAGCATACCATTCGGTCGCAGGTGCTTCGGTTTTTCGCTCGCTCAACTTCAAATGAACTTTTCTCCCCAACAAAATCCACACCGGGCATAGTCTCGCGGATTAACCCGGTGATATGGCACCTGCTACATCCCGATCCCGGTCTCGCTGATCCAGCCCGCTCGCAGGAGGGTACGGCTGGACACGCTGGCTTCTAATGCAGTCCTCCGATCTTGCCCGGGACACAAAACACACACAGCACGAGACTCCTCCCATCTCGCGCTGGGGTGACTCTGATGAGAGGTGGGCGGGGCTTCCACAATACAAACAATGCCCACAATAGATAAGTAATTGCCAATTTAGAAATAATCCTATCCGGTGTGAAAAACTAAGGTTTATTAAACACAAAAAACATTTTATAACATATGTACAACGTACAAGCAAATATCTAGGCTAGGCCTAGAAAATGAAATGATCCATGTTCAGCATCTCACAATGCAAAGGATAGGCTCTCCTGCTGATCTTACAAGGGGTTCTCAAAGTTTATTGGGCCGGGAACCCCTCATGGAGCAGAGTTTTTTTTCTTCTAGGATCCCTTATAACAACAACACAGATTTAACCATTTAACATTATAGCCATGTGTTTATTCAGATGCCTTTGAACTCTTATTTAAAAACATATGTTGCTAATACCACAACATCGCATTGCATTTGGCAAAACTTGACAGTGTAGGAGCAGTTTCAAAAGGACTGGTTTTATTTGTCAAAGCCGGGCCTACGGTGTTAAAAAATAGTCTTTGCTTCACATAAGTAATAATAACTAATATTAATTTGCTTGCAGTTAACATTAATACCTAAGGAAATGATTAACATTAATACCTAAGGAAATTATTAACATTAATACCTAAGGAAAGTGTTTTGACAGATTGATGTAATACATATTTCACTCATGTTATGCTGGTTGGTGTAATGAGTGCAACGCGACTGGGCTCTATGCTGATCTCTAGTGTTTTTCGCCCCATAAGACAAGTTTATACTTTGTAGCAATTTCCTGAATCGTGGCCCATTTTAAAACTCCCCCTGCTATTGAGAAGCACAGGGGGAAAGAGATGTTCCCTCCTTCCTCTCAAGACACTGGTTTTCACTTCCTCAGGACCACATGCACAGTGATGTACTTTACTATGCTGCCTCTCTAGGATGCTCGTTTCTGGTGAAATATTAATATGGACAAGTGAAAATTATTCTGACTGTGTGTGTGTGTCCAGTCTATGTTTCAGTGTGTGCATGGGTCATGTGTGAGCGAGCTAGAAGGAGCAGTAGCAAGCCAGTGGGATAGAGATGTGGGCAAATTCACAACACTTTTACCATGCTCAACAGCATGTCACCAGATATCCCACAAAAGCTCTCCTCGGAACAGCCCAACATCAATTTTTCAAAGAAATCTTTCTTTTCTCTTTCATTGAGTTCTGAATTTTTAAACACCTTTGCTGACTGAGAATTTAATTAGTGTTGTTGTTCTAGTCTGTGACAGCTCTGAGCATGTGTATGTATGTATGTTTGTGTAAGTGTGTGAAGCCACAGACCTGCCCATCTGCCCTTCCAAACATACATATCAACCACAATCACATTATACTCATCTGTGCAGTCTCCAGTTGCCTGCCTCCCTGAACAGTGTTCTAATCTGCACACACACACAATACCGTGGAAACTTGGCCATCAACCAAAACATTACCTAGAAATGACCAATACAAAGCACACACGACACACAGGTGAATGGCACTGTAGCTATGGTAACCACAGTCAGCAATCTCTCTCTGCATTAAGGTGAGTCAGTATGGCTCAGATATAATGAGCCAGACAGAAATCATCTGAATTACAGCTAATGCTCCAAGCTCAGGTCAAGCCAACACCAAACCCACAGCAAACACAACATCCGTATGGGTCCCATACCAAACCTATACTGATCCCAGATCATTTGTACATCAAACCCAATCCAAACGCAAACCCAATCCCCCACCAAAACCTGACCAATCCTACACTAAACCTACTATACCAAGTCAAAACCAGCCCGTCTTTCTTGTCCTCATCCTCTCCTGTCCTCTCAGTGGGCCTATTGGTGGCCAGCTGCCAGAGATTTGAAGGGCTTGATTTAGGATTACAGGCCAATTAAAGCATTTCTAATGAACAGTTGGACGGACACGGACACACACAAACTGTGGAAAGAACCATTTTGCTGAGTGACTGAGCACAGAAGGGCCTTCTCACTTAATCTGCAAATTTTGGCAGATTACACTGTGGCTGTACCCATTAGCCTAATATTGCATATGACGGCCCACTAATTCTAATCCCTCAAACCCAGATTTTGACATTTTACCAGACAGTGAATTGAACCTCCACTCCACTTTAAGCTTGTTTAGTCTACTCTCTTCAGCTAGGGTCACAGAATTGGCAACAAACACATATACAGGCTTATGTCCTCCTTAGTTATCTAAATTATCTTAAAATGTGAAGGTTTCAAAAGGTTGATATGTATAACTTGTTCTAGTGGTGTCGAGTAGTTCAAATTCACTCTAGTTATTGAGGTGTAAAGGTTGAACATAAATATATGTTCAATGTAAATGTTAAGGGGTTCATATATGTGCCATTAATCATGTGGTACGCTGAAGTCATGCCTTGTGTGTGTGAAAGCTAGTGCACACCAGGCCGACGGCAGGTTTTGATACCATTGTCTATCCTGCTCATCAGTTCTTTATCAGTTCTCTTATTCTGACAGAGACTGGTAATCTGCACATGGAGTTATAATATAGCCTGCTTTACCACAATGGCATAACAGCTTATCAAAATGAAGCAAACCCTGTAGCACTGTGTTGTCTACTTCAACACCAACTGGCCATGATCTCAAAATAAATAAATAAATAAATAAACATTGATGAGAGGAACCGATAAAGTCAGAGACGTACAATTCTAATAGATTCCTATCCCTAGCAGGAAACACAGGCCTCTTCTTGTCCTTCCTTTTTGATTGTATGTTGTCCAATATGTTTCTCTTTCTGCTTCTTCTTCTTATAATAATAATAATAATAATATAATAATAATAATAATACACTCTTTTGAGTCCCAGGATCCCAGGGAAATCTGGTCTCTGCATTTAACCCAATCATGAATTAGTGAAACACACACAACGCACAGTGAAGTGAAGTACACACACGGCACACAGTGAATTGAAGTACACACTAACCTGGAGCAGTTGGTTGCCTGCTCTAGCGGCACCCAGGCAGCAATGAGGGGGTAAGCGCCTTGCTCAAAGGCACTTCAACCATGGTCCACTGGCCGGGGATGAAACAAGCAACCTTTCGGTTACAAGCCTAACGCCCTAACCAGCAGGCCATGGCCATCTGAAGGGCAAACACACAAATGCCTCTACACCAAGTCCATGTGTTTGTTAATCCTGGAAGCAAACCCACTGATGCAAATGTGCATAAACTACTTTGTATAAGGGTGCCATGGTCATGAGCCGAGGGAAATGTGATTGCCTGCATGCTGTGATACACATACAGGCGGCAGAGAGAGACAGTAAACTTCACCTCCTCTGAATGCAACACATACAGTGACTCATTTGTTCACATGTGGCTGCGTCAGTCAGTACATCTCGTTTTTTTTTTCTTTTATTGTCATTTGGTTA
Source organism: Tenualosa ilisha (assembly GCA_015244755.2). NCBI lineage: Eukaryota > Metazoa > Chordata > Actinopteri > Clupeiformes > Clupeidae > Tenualosa > Tenualosa ilisha. The sequence continues at coordinate 384,545 of PYXC01001359.1, forward strand.
CAATGTTTACTCCAACCTGCCCATTGTGCGTTACCCTCCCAGATCTTCCAGTGCTTCCTGGTCAGACAGACAGAGATGGCACAGGGTGTTGACTGCATGTGTGCCCCTAGTCTTTCTAAGACTTCCTGAGGGTGTGGGTTTGCAACTGAAGGGCAAACACACAAATGCCTGGGTTTGAGAGTACATGTGAATGTGTGTGTGCGTGCGTGTGTGTACAAATATGACGTGCATTTGCTTGTGTTTGTACATTCCTCTTCCTGTCCAACTTCCTGTCTCTGTGTCCATTGTGATGCTGCTGACCCCCCCCCCCCCCCTCCTTCAGGGTCACATGGTACACGATGGAATGCAGATACACCCTCACCAACACCCCCTCTACCCTCAATTATCCACACTGTGGTCCACACCAAATATGGCCCTCTGTGTGCTGCACCACCATCTTGCTTTGTTTTATTGTGT
>PYXC01001360.1:0-7500 GCA_015244755.2 Tenualosa ilisha
ACTGGGACTGAAACACAAGACAAGTGGAGGGAATTTATTACAGAGAATTTAGAAAAAAGAGAGATGACAGATTATAAAACATGTTGCACTTTACTAATTTATTACGCTACTTGTATCAGATGTCACATATAACTGTTGTGCTAATGTCAATCTTAATAATTAGCGAGATCAGCTATCTTATTCCTGTATCTAGATTGTGGAAATCTATCCATCCTTTCATTTGCACTGAGGACTGTGTCCATGGCAACGGTTACCTGGTAGGTCTGTCAGGCTGCAAAACAAAACCACACCAAAACAAACAGCTCATGCTACGCCAGGATCCACCAATCCACCAATTATATTTTTTGCCGGATGTTTCTTAGGGCACAGTCTAAAGTAAACAAAAGACTTAAGCCAGATTGGAAGGACACATTTTGGTGGAACTGGTTTTAGATCTCATCTGCCTATTTCACAAGAAAAAAAAAAAAAAACATGGGTTCAAGTCTGATCCCAGAACAGTTATTACAAGAGGGATAACAAGAGAGAGTGAGCTACTAAAAAAAAAATATATACATACTCATTACTATACAATATAACTATATACAGTAATACTCCTGATCGGCAAGACATCTGTGCTATAATGTTGTTATTAGTTATCAGCGTTATATTGTGTATAGCTAACAGCTACACAATGAAAGTGTGAACCACAGCGGTATACTGTCATATAGCATCAAACAAACCACACTGGAGAAACCAAAGTGGCCAAAAGGAAACTCTAAACCACAAGAGGCATAAGGCTTTTCCTTAAGTTTGGTTTCACTTCAACAGAAATTACCAGGAGGGAAACTGTAACATGGGCAAACGCAATTCACATATATACCACAGACACACACACACACACACACACACACACACACACAATTTCACACATCAGATGTCCCCACACCATGCAAGGCTAGGTTACCTTTTGGACTGGAGACAAGCAATCCAGAAAACAGTCTGCTAGCATCAGTAAAAAAAAGCTCATATTTAGGTCATGTCCCCACATGCAGCTGCAATAAAGCTAGGTATAGGTAAATAAAGCATAAAGATAGGTAAAGCATAAAGATAGGTAAATAAATAATATCAAACTGCAGATCTGGAAAAATCTGAACCTCTCACTTCCTAATTTTTTTCAACAGTGTCCTTTGTGCCTTCTACCTCAGACCCAACACCAGCACACACATTTCTCCAGAACTGCTTCAGAATCTTGAAACTAGGTTTCAGGTTGGTGGTTGAAACCGCTGACTTCCACCCCAGGTTCACACCTGTCTCTTGTCTATATCCTGTCACATGTGGTGTGTGTGTGTGTGTGTGTGTGTGTGTGTGTGTGTGTGTGTGTGTGCTTGTGTTTGAATCAGACATCTGACAGACATTACCTTGGTGTACTGCAGGAGCTCTCTCTTGATCTCCTCGATCCTCTGTCTGTCCTCTGTGTTAAGGCTCAGGGGCTCACATTCTGGCCAGACGCCTTCAGCAAAATCCACGCTGACAGAGTTGAACAGGAACATTTCATCATCAGCACTTAGCAACACTGAAGCCCAAAATAAAAAACAGTGGACCTATGTCCCAAACAATGCTGCCATAGTGTTTAGACCTAAGGTGTATTTTGGGCTAAACTGTGTCATGAGCTTGAAGATATTGAAGAAGAATAATATGTGCTTGTAACATGTTTTAGCCAACATCCACTAGCCAATGAATGAACTTTGCTTACCTCTGGCTCTGCTCTCATCTGTATCGGTTGTGCTTGCCCGGCTGGTTACCATGGACACGGGTGACTCTTCCTGCAGTAGTCTGGCAACCCTGGTGCTCAGCACCATCACTGACCTCGCTGCTGTCACTCATACTGGCCACCTCCACACCCATATGACTCTGGGTGGGACTAGACTCTTCCTGACCAATCAGTGTGCTCGCTGCTGCCTCCTCGTCATCGTCGTCCTCCTCCTCCTGTTCCTGAGGAGTAAGGGCAGAGCCTGCGTGACTGGCAGAACAGTGGGGGGAGCCACCCTGTCAGGGTCAGTGGCGCTACAGCCTTCGGGCTCCGCCCTCCTGACAGCGTGTGACTTAAGCCCCGCCTCCCGGATTCCTGGAGTGACAGATATGTCGGCGGTGGCCTGAGAGGTTGCCCCAAGCATCCTGGTTGGCTCAGAGGATGAGGCGGAGCTGTCCTTCAACATGGAATCTGAAGAAGAACGTGCCCAAAGCTGTGAGGAGCCAAACGTGTTGCTGGCCAAGCCGGGCTCCTCCATCTTCCTGCGCAGTGATTGGAGCAGCGAGGAGTCCGAGCCCGTGGAAGTGGTCAGGGACGACCTGAGGGAGAGCACACTCTCTGCCCGACCCAGCAGCTGCCGGATCTCCTGCAGGGTCCTAGAGCCAACCATCCAATCCTCTGCTTGCTGCTGCTGCTGCTGCTGCTGCTGTGGTGGTTCCTGCCTGGGGCTCCTCTGAGGCAGCTGGGCAGCCTGGGCCTCCTCTCTGGGCTGGAGGAGAGGTGCTAGGGCTGAGTCCTGCCCTGGTCCGGTGGGCATCTGGTGTGTTGTCGCCAGAGACAGGAGAGGAGTTGCTGATAAGCTGGGGGATTCTGGTGGCGTTTGAGAAGAGCTCCTTGACATGCGTATGCTGCCCTGACTGGGCGGCCTTTCCTGGTCTGAGTATTGCATGATGGGTCGGCCTGCACTGAGGGGCAGGGAACCACTGGATCCTTGAGAAATCACAGAGAACTCACCTTTATCAGGACTCTCACCTGACAGAGGAATGAGGAAAACAATTCCAAGATATTATCAATAGTTCCAGAGTGCAATACTGGCCTTGTTTGAGATGGCTGGCTGGCAGGCTTAATTCATACACTTTTGCCCAATGAAAACATGCCATTGAGTCAAAATAAAGTCCAGCATGCACTGCTCTAAGCCAGCCAGATATCCCAAATAGACCCATTATCTTCAGTGGAATATATCAGCGTCATATCCATCTACAGATACACACTTTCTACTTTAAAAAATTTGGCAAACTTTGTGATGTTATTTTGGGGTCAGTCCTACCTTCAGATGGCTGAGTGCTCTTGGTTGGAGTGCCTGTAGAACCTTTGATGGTGCACAAGTCAGTTGGTGAAAATTCTGGTTCTCTAATTGGTCCTCTTGGAGCAAAGGGGTTCAGTATCGTGGAAGGTGATTGGTTGATTCCCAGGTTTTGAAGGTAAACCTGAAAAAATCCATACAGTTACAGCAATATATCAATAGATTCCATCAAATTCATCAAATTCTATTGGTTACAATTAGTGCAAGCAACTTACAATGGGACAATTTGCCCTATATCTTACCGGGATTCTGTCCTCAATGTTTAGCTCTCTCTCTCTGTTGGGAGTTGATGGGATTGAGGTCCAGTATGGGGCGTAGTTGTCCACCTCCAGGCTCACCACTGATGAGGCACCACCAAAGGATGCCCTAACACTACCCTCTCCATGGAAACTATCCTGTGGGCTAGAGAGACTGTGTCCTGTGTCTCGGCTTGTTGACACATCGCTGAAGTGGCCCAGGTTGATGACTCGTGACCTCTGGCTGCTTTGATTGGATGGCTCAGCTCTGCCAAGTGCCCCCACCTCTTCCCTGCTAACTGGCTTTTCAGCATAGGGCACCTGTGAGCCGTTTGTGAGATCATCAGAGTGCGCCGCGGCATGGTGCTGGATGGAGGTGACCACAGTGGCCAGGGAGGAGGAGTGCGAGTGGGAGCGTCCAGGTGGAGACACAACTCCTGCTGGTCCTCCACCACCTCCTCCTCCTCCTCCTCCACTAGCTGCTCCACCCATGGGCCCAGTTTCCACTCCAGCACTGCCCTCAGCTCCGGAGTCCTCTCTGGGCTGGGAGTAAGGGTGATTCCTTGGTGCCGACTCAAAGGTAGTGCTTGCATTAGCATCAGCATCTGTCTCTTGGTCATCGTTCGTGGGGCCCTGCAGCTCCAACTCATCACTGAAGGCCCTGTCGCTGCTCTGGTTGGATCTCCACGCATCCACTTTCTGCACATAGCTTAGGCTGGGCAGGCTGCTCACCTCACTTCCTGTAAGTGACCCCCGTGGTGTGCCAATCTCAGCTGTGCCTGCAGGTAACATTGAGTTCACCCTGGTGCGTGACGAGACCAACATATCTGCCGATAGCACCGGTGATGGAGAGTGAGACGTGCTAGCACCACTGAGCAAAGCTACCCTGGTCCGGCTGGCTGCTGACGCTACAGATGGTGTGGACTGGAAGGCTGGCTGCGACGTCAAGAACGACGCATCCACCCCTGTCTGGTTGGCGGACTGCCAGAGGACCCGGTCACGGTGGGCCCGCTCCAAAGAAAAGCCCGCAGCTCCCTGAAGCACCAGCCTGCTCGACCCGCCACTTAGGTCGGGTAGGGTTCGCTCGTCGGAGCCAGCATGGGGGCTCCCTGAGGCGACGCGGCTCTCAGATAGCAACTGGGAGCGCAGGGCATCAGTGGAGGCATCTGGCCGGCAGCCGGAGGAGCGGAATGTGATGTTTGTAACGTCTGCTGACCGGCTTGGGCGACCGGAGATATTAGCGTGGGAGAGGTTAGAGGTGTCAAACAGCTGAGAGGACGAGCGATTCAGGCGTCTGTCCACTCGCACACCAGGTGCTGGAGCGGGTTGCGGGGAGGCCGATGCGTCTCCTTGAGGGCACTCTCGGACTCCAGGTGGGTTTCTGGGAGGTTCCTCCTCTGTGCTGCCACCTGAGCTGGACCCGCGAAAGATGGCACTTTCAGCAGACCGGACCAGAGAGGATGCAGAGGGACCCATCTGAAATAGGACAGAGTCCCTCTGATTCCCTGGCACCGTTGGATTGTCAACTCTGTTCTGACTGGACCCCGACTGGTTATGAGAGACATCAGTTTGTTTGTGGACAAGTTCTGGTTGGCTAAAAACAGTTTCAGAGGCGGAGGAGACAGCACTGCTGCTGCTGACCACCCCCACGTCCTTCTCCAGGAGCTCCAGTAGGGTGCGTGCAGGAACGCTGCTGCTCAAAAACGACTCATCGTCCTCTTCTCTCCCTCGCGGAGCGCTTCTCTCTTCTCCCTCTTCCTCCTCACCTACTCCTCGCCTCTCATAGACTCGGTCATCCCCGCCGTCTCTCTCGGACTCTCGACCAGGCGTGACCTGCTGGCGTTCGCCTGGAGACAAGCTGTGCTGCGAGAGAGAGCAGCTGCTCTCCTCATCCTCTCTAAGAGGATGCTGCGACAGGGATGCATGGCCTAATGTGGTGCTATGAGCTGCAGCCTGGGAGCCAAACCCTGCGGCACCACCGACCAACGGCATCATGGACAGTCTTTCCGAGAGGACAGAGTAGTCAGGATATCCCCTACCACACAGAAACACACACACACACACACACAAAAAATCAACAATGTTACACCTTCATTATTCCATAAATAAAAAGAAGTCTATAGGATAGTATAATGTATACAATAGTCTGGAAATAATGACTGATTTAAATGATATAGATGCTTTTGTAACCTACCTCAGAGGAACAAACTCAAGGTCGGCCTGCTGCATGAGAGTGGAATTTGAGAAGCTTTGAAAGTTGCCAGTCTTGGCTGGCAAAAGAGTAAGTGCTGGAGACAGCCGACTGTCCTGGAATTCTGACACACCCACACACACACACAGAGATAAAGTACATGGTTTACAAATGTCAGAGCATAAGATTAAAACACAGCTGTATTGACTCTAAATATGACAAGCAGATTTCTGTACACAGACTGTGGTTGTACTACAGCAGACGTTGTGCTTTTATATCCTAGTTAGCTATGATGTAGGCCTACCTAGCTGCAGGGATTGGGACTGCTCAGCTGGTGGATGCAGGCTCCAGGCCCCTGCACCTATCTGACCATAGGAGTCACTATGCTGAGAGAGGTCCTGAGATGGCAGCTGACTGCTGTCCTCTTCTGCGGGGAGTTGGTACCACTCCTCCATTGTCTGATTATTTTAAAGAAAGAGAGAAAGAGAATGAGAGAGAGGGGAGGGGAGGGGAGAGGGAGAGAGAGGGGGAGAGAGAGAGAGATGAACAAAAACCTGGTTAATATCATCACACATAATCATATTAACATGGCATGTACTATATCAGCAGATGGTCTAATCAGTGTGGGATATGATCCTGTAAATCTGAATTGAACAATGTCAAAATCTACCTGTCCATCGCTCAAATACAGCTAAAATTGACATTATTTAAAACAGCAATTTGGTCATTACGCCTGCGCCAACATTCGCCATGGTGACAGAGACGGAACACAAAAGGTTAACTGTCAGACATACAGCATCCAACAATGCGCTTGGCTACTTTCACTACAGGACAGTGAAATATGGATTTACTGCACATTCACCTAGCAATTTGCAGAAAGACTTACTCTGAGTGGCAACATTGTTCAATTCAACTATATGTATACAGCACCTTTCACAATAGTATTGTCTCATTGCACTTTACAACGGGGGCAAGGAAAAACTCCTTACTACGTGTCCAGTTTGGAACTCGCACAAACAAAAACATTAAAAATGGTGAAGAGTTGTGGTGCAATAGTCCATACAATCAAATTATTTAAGGATTCAGAGCTACTAACAGCAAAGGACAAAAGAATGAAATAGATTCTTGCAATTCACAGACACAAATGGAATCCAGATATAAAGAAAAGTAGGGTAAGTTAGTAGGTGTTAAATACTTCACTGACAACTAATCAATTACATTTAGGGTCTTTCAAATATACCATGTGTGAAACTTATGGAGAGGCAATGGTCATGGTGTACATATATCTGTAGAATAACTTCTACCTTTTGAAGTAACATTGACATTAGGCTTGGAGAACGTCATTACTATTCATTAAATTTAGCCTATGTATTAAAAAGCAAAAAGCAAAGGCCTGCAGAATTTTTTTGCCTTAGCAGGGGCGGGCAATTCTGCAACATCTAAACTTCAAACCCTTTCTCAACTAAGTGATTTCATTCTGACCACAGTGTATTGCCTTGTGAAAAGCTGGAAACTTGGTTGAGTGCATTCAATTTAATCCCTTTTTTGTGAGGCCTTTTCATCTGCAAAACAAGATGAGGTGGTATGATTTTTGTGGTTAATAAACACACCACTATCTTGAGAGAAACACAATTGCACGGCTGTTTGATGTTTTAGGTGGATTTTTGACATTAGACAATTTCTAACAAACTGATGTGCAAGTACTACTTCGGCCTATAGGTGCAGCTAATGTCATGTTGATTACACCACTGGGCTTAAGTAATAAAAGCATCAACTTTCGTCGTCAAATGAAATCATGTAAGCATGATGAAACTGGATAATGGTTATTTTCCTGTGCATTAGCCTGCAGAGGCCTGTAACGTTACAGTACTTCTGTGGCAGAAGAGTGTTTTAACTACGCTATGTGAAGTTTGTGCGTAGCTGGTCAATCTCAAAATTCAAAAAGCTGAGTCTGCATTTGTTTGGCTACATGATAAACCAT